>PISX010007457.1:0-88958 GCA_004024625.1 Mellivora capensis | reverse complement strand
TTATTTTATTTTATTTTATTTTATTTTATTTTATTTTATGAGAGAGTGTTCGAGAGCAGCAGCGGGGGAGGGGGCAGGCAGAGGGAGATGGGGAGAGAGAATCTTAAACAGGCTCCATGCCCAACCCAATGCGGGGCTCCATCTCATAACCCCGAGACCACAATCTGGGCCAAAATCAAGAGTTAGACCTTCAGCAACTGAGCCACCAACGTGCCCCAGGAGTTATTGCTTAATAGTTACAGAGTTCATGTTCTGGGTAATGGAAAAGTCTTGGAACTAGATGGCAGTGACACTTATAAAACACTGAATACATCTGACCACTGAGTTCTACACTTGCAATGTTGACTTAATATACATTGAACTGTACGCTGAGAAATGGTCAAATTGGTCAACTTCAGATTGTGTATATTTCACTGCAATTAAAGATAAAAGCAGTAACCAAGCAGCTGATACAAAACCGAACCAAACCAAAACCAAAACCAAAACACAAAAACAAAATTGACGGCAGAGCATAAAAACCAAAAGGAGATAGTGCACAATTGAGAGATTAACAACAGTAACAGATCAACCATATCCAAAAGCCCTTGCTACCTAGGCTGGAGAATCCAAGGGAGGGAAAGCGGAATCCCCAGAATCTGGGAGCCAAGGCTGCAGCGGGATTGGAATGACGGTGGGACAACAGGAGCAGCAACCATAAGGGAGACACAAGGGGGCTGAAAATGCTGCCCTTAAACAGTCAGAGGGGAAAATACAATGGCTTCTGCCTTCCTCCTCACTATTCAATTTCCTGTTGCTGCCCAAAGGGGCCAGAAGTAGAAGGAAGAAAGAGGTTAAGGAGCCCAGCTATGCCAGGTGGCAGGGTTTGTTCTCTGTAATCAGAGCAGAACTAAGAAAAGGCAGGAAGTAGATGTAGGAGAAACAAGCAAGCAGCCCGCGCACGGCATGCATTGCTTACAGTGTCGGGCGTATCTCAACGGAGTCTGATCAAAAATATTACAAGAAGTTGACCAAATGATAAGACATATTAGATAAAAAAAGGTTTATCAAAATAAATCTTTACCTGAAACTCAACCACTAACGACCACCTCTGGAAAATGATTAAAAACAGTCCTTCCATCCATTTATTGTTTAGACCACAGGTGAATTTATGTTTATCAAGTAAATTGTAACTTGAATCTTCCTATGTGGGGCTCATTATTTCCTATCTCACAGGAGATGTCCTCATTTCTTGCCATCTTGGAGTACTTGATTCTGTGTGAATGTCTCTCTCTCCTAAGGCCAGTGTCATCATATCTTCATTTTCCCAGCTCAGAAAATCCAAATTATCCAAAATATCCAAAATATCCTGTCTTTCTACTCTGCTGACACCTTACTTGGACATTGGTCTTGTCTGTACTCAAACCATTTTCATAATGCCACCCAAGAAAATAGTTTACAAAAGAGCTCATAGTGAGACCCTTTATTCTTTAAAACCCATCCATGCCTTTTTTCACTCACAGCATTAACTCTTCAGTCTTTGGTCTACAGCAAGGGTCAGCACAATTTTTCTGGGAGGGAACACACAGTACATATTTTAGATTTCGCAGGCCATATGGTCTCTGTTTCAACCACTCAATCCACCACCCTATGTAAAAACAGCCACAGACAATCTGTAAATAAATGGGAGTGGCTATGTTCTAATAAAACTTTATTTATGTACATTGAACCTTGAATTTCATATAATTTCAGATGTCACAAAATCTGTTCTTCCTTGAGCTATTAGGCTATTATTTCAGTACATAAAAACTATTTTTGGCTTTCCAGCAGTAAAAACAAAAAACAAACAAAAAAACTGCAGACCACTGCTTTGTTTCCAAATAACACTTTCTAAGATCCAGCCTCACATTCCTTTGTCTTATGTCTCCCCACCTGCCACTCTTACCTATGGTTTAAATGGCTGAGCTACTTACTGTTCCCAGAGCGTATCAGGCGGTTTGCTACAATTTTCTTCTGCCTAGAATGACTTCTCTTTCTTCTATGAATTCTGCAAATGCCTGCTCAAAGAGACCCTTCTTGAGACTCTCACTGGCCACTACTACAATCACTGGAGCAGAAATAAGTTGTTTTTTGTTTTCTTTGGTTTTGTTTTGTTTTTCCTAGAGATAAATTAATTATTGTTTTGGAAAAACAGATCCTAACAAAGAAAAATAGAGGCTGAGATCATTGTCACCGCCAATAGACATGGACCCTTGGGGACCTGTAGATGAAATGCTGAGAAATGACAGTGGTGACTTTAAAAACATTAGTTTTCAAAAACAAACTGGTAAACAAGGCAATTCTGTTTTTCAGAATGAAAAACTTGTGCAATTTTTAGGCTAAGTCAGGAGATTATAAAGAAATTCCACACAAAAGATGCTTATTCTTCTATGCCTTTTGGTATCCTTTAGAAGACGATTCCTATCTTGGAACACTGAAAAAAATTAAAATAAAACTTTAAAAAAAGATGATTTCTAGAAGCATTGTTATTAGTGGATGGGAACCTTGAAGAAAAACTTTGTAACAGTTGCCAAACACTAAAAATATTAAATAAAGGAAAATGAGATACTGCTCTCTATGTCATTAGCAAGAGGGACAAGTTTAAGGAATATAAGTCATATGTTGTGAAATGTTCCTGGTATGTAACTGTTTAAAGACAGACATGGAAATGATTCCTTGGTTGAAGACAGTTATTCTGAAGATTTTAAAGATAACGTTCTCTCTGGCTATAATTAACAGGATTTCGTGTACTAAGATATAATTTTATAAATCTTGTTAAAAATCTATGTTTTTATGGTGTTTCTAAGATGTTACTGTGTTTTCCATAAATTTAGAGATCATGTGTTTACTAACAAATTAGTCAATAAACAAAAGGAACCAGCTTTTGATTGGTAAGTAGGGCAAAAGAAAATTCCTGTCCCGAATTATCCATATCAGATGTTACACATGAAAATGCTGGTACAAGATCCCTGCTTTGACCTAGACATAAGACATATGTATGGAGACAATAAAGGGCCCCAAGACTGAAGTGTGTAATTCAAAAGTGCAAAGGAGCAGCTACAGATGATATAATTGGCAGGTGCAATGAAGTGAGATGATCAGCTCAGGTATAAGTCAGGAATATATAATTTAAATACCAAAAGATTCAGGATGCTGCCCTCCTGTTATCTCCTTGAAGTTGCTCTAATGAAAAAAAAAAAAAATGGAATCCAATGACTGGTTAGTAGTAGAAAGTCGACCTGAATCTTTTCATAAACCTCAGATTTTTATACCTATTTTATCACCAAAATGTACTTTAAAAATCCCTAAATACTACAGTTACATGAAAACAAAACTGAAGGACATGATAAGTGTGAACATCACCTAACACCTAAACAACTAAGAAACAGCCATTTAAGAAACAGAAAATATATTACCCCCCCCAAGTATAAAAAGTGAAGTGACCCTTATGATTGAGGCAAAGAAAGAGTCTGAATGCTTCTCTTCCAGTTGTGTAATCAACCTCAAATTTGCCTTGTAACTTTTGGAACTTCCTGAAAGATTATTTTGTTATGAATCTCTGTCTGCACATATTCATACCAGACAATGGAGAGAGAACAAGGAGAAGTAGCTTCCAGAAGCAGCAGCTGAGATCCAGAACATGTGGGTGGAGAAACTGTCTACCAATGTTGTGTGTTCTTTCTAATTTGGAAGGTCAGGCTTATGTCAGAGTTTTCAAAGACAATTTCATCAGAAAAAATGAAAGCAACATCAAGGAAGAAAAGAAGCTCATGAAGCTTCCTTTTCCCTCTACAGTCCCTGCATCTGCTTCATTTGTGAAAAGAAGGAATAGGTCAACTTGTTATTTAACATCTTGTCTATACTTCTGTGACAATGTCTACATAGTATATTTGGTTTAGCTCTAGAGAAAACCTTTTTCCTTGCATAAAGAATAATTTACACTTGAAAACGGAGCACACAAATCTACAGAATTTAAAGTCTGTTTCAGGAGGTAGGATATGAGAAGGTAAGGAAACTAAACGAAATGTTACTGTAAAAATAAGTTAGGATGAACATTCCACCTACAGGTGTTAACATTTGTCCTTTAAGTAACAGTTATATACATATTTCCTGACCAAGACAGCCTTAAGTTCCCCTCATCTGACTAAACTTCTGAGTCTTTCTTTTGACCACAAGCCCCTGAATTGTCTTTTCTTAGAATATTTACTTTAGGAAACTTGCAATTTTAAATTATTTCTCTGCCCTTTGAAATATAAGTTGTTTGGCCTTTTATCAGTTTTAAAACCCAGAAATGTCTTTCCTGGGGAACTGGAAGTCATTCCTTGAAATATAATCATCGAAACAAATAGGACCCTATCTTCCAGCCTCTGTGGGAAGGTAGAAGCCTAACTTCAAAAAATGTCAATTATCAAACACAGATGTCCAAATCACACTGACCAACCTCCCTACTAACATCCTCAGGTACTCTTTCATTAGCTCACCCCAGCATTTAAAAATCCTCCTACCTTTTGTTTCAGTTCAGCTTCTCTCCCTTCTTGTAGTAGCCTTGACCTCTATTGTAATATTCTTAAATAAAGTCTTCCCTGCCACTTTTAACAAGTACCTAGAGTAGTTTTTCTTTTATAATGCACACACACGTGCGCATACACATATACATTTAAAAATACTTAAATATTTAATACATGAATAATATTAAAATTAGTATTAGGCTAACTTAAATCACGTAAAATATTAATAGTAATTTCATAATACATAACTGCATTGCTACATGCCAGGTACTGCTTAAATTTGTTTGCATATGTAAATGTACTACCAATCCACACGATGACTTATGAAGCAGATATTATTATCCCTTGTTTCACAGATGAGGAAATTGAGACCAAGAGAGGTTAAATAACTTGCCCTAAGGTCACACAGATAGTGGATAACAGTGCTGAGATTTGGACTCAGGGAGTCTGGTTCTAGATCTCTGCCCTTAATATTGCTGTAGGCAAACTCCCCAAATGTCACCAACATAACTTGTTGATGTGACAAAGCTGAGTTTGTTGATTACTGCCTTAAGGGATATCATCACTTCGAGAGCTTCAGCAGTGTCTCTGAGGAGAGAATCAAAGGTCAAAATTTATTGAAAATTCAAAGTTTAGTTTAAGGCAGATCTCACAAAGTGGTAGCTTAAATAGGATTGGGTAAAGATCCAGATACAACAGTGTAGGATTGATGGCAACAACAAACTAAAGATAGTTGAGACTAAGGGTTTAATTAATTTAGGGTACAAACTGTCTTGTTGATGCATTCTGTTGAAGATGGATCAGTCTAGACGTGTAGGAAATGTCAAGCGATTTGCCAAGGTAAAATCATTCTAAAGAAAAGAATAGTATTCTTTTAAAAAGAATGGTAATGGCATTTGAAACAGTATGGAATTGGCATAAAAACAGACACAAAGATCAATGGAACAGAATAGAGAGCCCAAAAATTAACCTACATATACATGGTCAATTAATTTATGATGAAGGTGCCAGGAATATACAGAGGGGAGGGGAAAGGACAGTCTCTTCAATAAATGCCACTGGGGAAATCTATACAGACACAAGCAAAAGAATGATACTGGACCACTATCTTACACCATATATTAACTCTTGGTGCCTGGGTGGCCCAGTCAGTTAAGTGTTTTACAATTGATTTCAGCTCAGGTCATGATCTCAGGATCATGAGACTGAGCCCTGCATCATAGTCCATGCTGCGCCTGGAGTCCAATTAGGAGTTTCTCTCTCTCTGTCTTTTTGTGCACCCCCCCCAACTTGTGCCCTCTCTCTCTCTCTCAAAAAAAAAAACCCAAAACAAAACAAAATAAAAAACAAACAAACAAAAAAACCAGAAACCCCCAGTAACTTAAAATTCAAAATGATTAAAGACTTGAATGTAATTTTTTTTTGTAATTTTTGAAATTATAAAATTCCCAGAAGAAAACATAGGTGGTAAGTTTCTTGACATGGGTTTTGGTGATGGTTTTTTGAATCTGACACCAAAGTAAAGGCAACAAAAGCAAAAATAAATAAATAGAGCATCATACTAAAAAGCTCTTTACAGCAAAGGAAATGATCAACAAAATGAAAAGACAACCTACTGAATAGGAGAAACCATGTGCAAAACATATATATGATAAGGAGCTAATATCCAAAATATATAAAGAACCCATACAACTCAATAGCAAAGAAACAACCTGATTAAAAATTGGTGGAATATTTGAATAGATATTTTTCCAAAGACGACATAGAGACAGCCAACAAGTACATGAAAAAATGCTTGACATCAGTAATCATCTGGGAAATGTAAATCAAAACCACAATAAGATATCACCTCATACATGCTAGAATAGCTATTATCAAAAAGTTAGAAATAAAAAGTGTTGGCAAGGATGTGGAAAAAAGGGAACCCTCACGCACTATTCCTGGGAATGTAAACTGGTTCAGCCACTGTGGAAAGCAGTACAAAGCTTTCTCAAAAAATTAAAAATAGAATGACCATATGATGCAGCAATTTCACTTTTGAATATTTATTTAAAGAAAATAAAAACACTAACTGAAAAAGATACATGCACCCCCACGTTCATTGCCAAATTATTTATAATAGTCAAGATATAGAAGCAACCTGCATGAAGGGATAAACAATTAGGACAACCTAAATGACCATGGATGGATGAATGAATTAAGAAACACATACACAAAATGGCCTATTATTTAGCCATTAAAAGAATGAAATTTTGTCATTTACAACAACACGGATAAACCTCAAGGGCATTAGACTAAGTAAAATAAATCAGCCAGAGAAGGAAAAATGCCAAATACCCTATCATCTCTCTTATATGTGAATCTAAAACAAACAAACAAACACCCAACTTGTAGATTGGTGGTTGTCAGAGACAGGGTGTGGAGGTAGGAGAAATGAGTGAAGGGGATTTTTATATATATATTTATCACATTCCTATGTAGTAATTCCTTTTCCCCAAGTACCAAGCAGATGCAGTACAACTGGAAAAACCTAAACTGATAAGGTAGAGTGGGTCTTCCCATGAAATGGTATGCATAATTTCTTTTTCTTCTTAGTTTCTATATATAAAGGGAAAAAAAATTAAATTGGGGAGACTTCATGTACTTTAGGATAATAATTCTTTCTGCTTTTAATCTGAGAATTTAAAGAACATTTCAAGCTAAGTTATTATAAGGATGATAAAGACATTATATTTTTGTTTAGGCCAACATAGAGGTATATACTGGAAGTAAATACTGGGTTGAGGAGATTCTGCAATTCATTTCAAAGTATCCTCCTTTTTATTTTATTTTTTAAAAATGCATACCTGTATTTGGGGGGTAGGGAAGGAAAAAATGAAACAAGATGGGATTGGGAAGGAGACAAACCATAAGAGACTCTTAATCTCACAAAACAAACTGAGAGTTGCGGGGGGGTGGGGGGGGCTGCTGGGGTCCTGGTAGGGAGAGGGTGGTTTGGTTATGGACACTGGGGAAGGTATGTGCTATGGTGAATGCTGTGAAGTGGGTAAACCTGGCAATTCACAGACCTGTACCCCTGGGGCTAATAATACATTACATGTTAATTAAAAAAATTTAAAAAATGCATACCTGTAATTCACATTTATTGTATAGCAACTAAACCAAAAAGAGAAGGAATAAAAAAACAAAATGCCACCCCATGGAAGGGAAGTAATTGTTAATGTATAGGTTTATACAGAAGAAGGAGAAAGAGGACAAGGAGGAGGAAGGGGAGGAGTAGGGGGCAGGGGGAGGAGTAGGAAGAGCAAGGAGAAGAAGAAGGAGGAGGAGGAGGAGGAAAAGGAAGAAGAAGAAGGGGAAGAAGAGGAAGAAGAAGGTGGTGGAGGAGGAGCAGGAAGAGAGCAGAGAAGAGGAGGAGGAGGGGGAGGAAAAGGCAGACAAGGAGGAGGAGGAAGGAGAAGAAGAAGGAGAGGAAGAAAAAGGTGGCAGTAATGGTATCGTCAAGTCGTGTACACTATGGAGTCTGGGCAATTTGGTCCTTGCTGTTCAAGATGGCTGTGGGGGTATATATTTCAGGTTCTCCGCATCTCTAAAATAACACCATAACATTTTGTGTTTTTCTTTGAAAGCACTATCCTGTCAAATAACATTATTATATGTCATAGATTAACATTTTAATATGATTTTAAAGGCACCGTTTATGATAATAAAGCATCAGGATGATCTGTAAATTAATCAGGGTGTTTTATAAATCATTTAATTTGCTACCATTTAATTCTATGTAGATGTTTCTACAAATTAACATATTCTGAACACCTTGTTGAAATGAATAAAACTGTTTAATGAACATCACTGGTTTTTAGCCTTAAAGGCAAGCCTTAGAGTATTATCTAGGACATAAAAGACAGGTTGGTTTTCATATGTATAATTCCTCATCCATGCATTTTGAAACTAACATTTTCCCTTGCAAGTATCTTGTTTTATTTTCCTTTTGTTTTTGTTGTTTCAAGCAATAACTGTTCCTGCCAATAGAATCTTCTAAATATGTTTTTTCTTTTTTTTTTTAAGATTTTATTTATTTATCTGACAGAGAGAGAGAGATCCCAAGTAGGCAGAGAGAGACGAAGGGAAGCAGGCTCCCCGCCGAGCAGAGAGCCTGATGTGGGGCCCGATCCCAGGACCCTGGGATCATGACCTGAGCCAAAGGCAGAGGCTTTAACCCACTGAGCCACCCAGGTGCCCCTAAATATGTTTTTTCTTAACAGATGATCTAACTACCTGGAAGGGATAATATAATGAAAGAAACAGCTACTTACTAAATATATGCTAAATGTCAGGAATGCCAGGGTAATAGGGTTTCCATATTTAGCAAATAAAAATACAGGACACTCATTAAATTTGAATTTCAGAGAAAGAGTATGTTTTCAGAATAATTAGTTCCATGTAATTCTGGCAATAATTACACTAAAAATTGTTATTTTTCTAAAATTTAAATTTAATTGAACATTTATAATTTATCTGACAACTCTCCTTAGTAGCTAGTTTTCCTCTGACAAAAGGTGAGAGAGGTAAAAGCTAGTTAGGATATGTTCTTCTAACTTTTTAACAATTTACCTTATATGATTTGTTTCCTTTGACTTAGGCTGTCATTTGGGCTTAGGTTCAGAGATGAAGGCAGACCCACAATGTCTTTTTATCTTGTACTTAGGTACAACTTAGCATTCTTTAAGCATTTATTCGTTCATTAGCATTCATTAACTAAGCATTCAAAAGCTAAAATCAACCTGAAAGGAATGTTAATACAAAACAAATCCTATCTTCTGATAACTTTAAAAATTACTGTCTCCCATATCCGATATTTATAATAAATATAGATGCCATCTGGTTAAAGTATATTCAGGGAAATTTTCAGAGTTCTATGACATTATTAAAGGAAAAAGAATAAACAAAGAAACACCAATAACCACTGAACATTTGCAATATATTCGGAACCTTACTAGAAGCTTTAAAACTTTTTTTTCTCTTAAATTTAAGTCTCACAATGACAATGTGATTTTTTTTTTCCAAAATGGGAAAACAAGTTCAGTGGGGTTCATTAATTTCCTTAGATAGCATGTTGAGTAAATTGTGAAGGCAGAATTCTAACTCTATCTTTTTTTTGTTTTGTCCATCATACCAGCTGGATCTAGATTCCAATCATCTTAAATTAACTGTGATAAATGGTGCCAAAAGAATCATCTATTCAAGGGAACATCAACCAGCTCCCATCAGAAAATACGAACTCCCAGAGATAGAGCTCTGGAAGGACTGCTCACTCTGGTAGGACTGGTCTTGGTGCCAAGCCACCAGATTAATGTGCAGCAGCCAAATAAACATTAGGGAAGTCATAAAGTGAACAATGTTTAGGTTATGATGACTTCCATGGAAGAAGTAAGATTCTCATCCATTGACTTTTCTGTGCCCTTCCCCCTACCTTAAAAAAAAAAAAAAAAGACAACTGATATGATAGGTCAAAGATGGAGACATGAGATGGAGTTTCAAAAATTTTTTCTCATCTGTTGAATGTCAGTTCCCTCAAAAAATCATCAGAAAAACTTGTTGATCAAGCAAAACCAAGGTCAGCGTTGGACTTCAGGGAGTAACACTAAGAGAAGCATAAGAATCTTAGCATTATCAAGAAAAGGAAAATCAGAGAATATTGAGAGGGTCCTTGGCCTGGGGAAAGTAATTTTTTTTAAGATTTTATTTGTATTTATGACAGAGATCACAAGTAGGCAGAGAGACAGGCAGAGAGAGAGAGAGGGGGAAGCAGGCTCCCTACTGAGCAGAGAGCCCAATGTGAGGCTCGATCCCAGGACCCTGGGACCATGACTGGAGCCGAAAGCAGAGGCTTTAACCCACTGAGCCACTCAGGCACCCCTGGGGAAAGTAATTTTAAAGTGAAGTCTATGAAGACAGAGAACTATTGAGAATCAGGGAAAGTTCATGCAAGATAATGTTTTGAGACTAGTGACAGAGCTTTTGGATTGTGAGACTTGAACAAGTGTTAGTTGTTTTTTCTTTTTTATTTTAAATTAACATATAATGTATTATTAGTCCCAGGGGTACAGGTTTGTGAATTGCCAGGTTTACACACTTCACCATAGCACATATCCTCCCCAATGTCCATAACCCCACCACCCTCTCCCTAACCCCCTCCCGGGCAACCCTCAGTTTGTTTTGTGAGATTAAGAGTCTCTTATGGTTTGTCTCCCTGCAGATCCCATCTTGTTTCATTTTTTCCTTCCCTATCCCCCAATCCCCCCACATTGCCTCTCAAATTCTTCATATCAGGGAGATCATATGATAATTGTCTTTCTCTGATTGACTTATTTCGCTCAGCATAATACCCTCTAGTTCCATCCATGTTGTCGCAAATGGCAAAATTTCATTTCTTTGATGGCTGCATAGTATTCCACATAGTATTCCATTGTGTGTGTGTGCGTGTGTATACCACATCTTCTTTATCCATTCATCTGTTGATGGACATCTAGGTTCTTTCCATAGTTTGGCTATTGTGGACATTGCTGCTATAAATATTCAGGTGCACCTGTACCTTCAGATCACTACATTTGTATCTTTAGGGTAAATACCCAGTAGTGGGATTGCGGGGTCATAGGGTAGCTCTATTTTCAACTTTCTGAGGAGCATCCATGCTGTCTTCCACAGTGGCTGCACCAGCTGAACAGGTGTTAGTCTTGATAAATAAGTTGTCTTAGTTGGCTTACAGTCTCATTATCACATGTGATTTTGAATGGATTTTTAAAAAATATGCAGAATAGGATCTAAATTCTCTGTTTGTAGACAAATATTTTGTATTGTAAGCTTACGGGGATGAAATAAGATATTGAGTCTAATATATTTCCTGATCACAGTGTTTAGAATACATGATCATTTAGGAATTGGCAATATCAATAGTCTTAAAATTAAATGCTGGAGAAAAGCACACAAAAGACTGATGAGACTGAGCTGATAACTGAGGGTTACAAAGATCTGGAGGCAGTGAGGAAACAGTATGAGTGTAGATTAGACCTTCAAATGACTTAGCTGTCAGGAAGGAGAATTCTAAGGCTAGAAGACAAAGAAAGGGTTGAAGAGGAAAGTATATGCATGTGTGTAATTTTTTTTTTAATGAGAGATTTAAGCATTTAAATGAGAGGCAGAGATCAGAGTAGAGAATAAGAATAGACAGAGAATACATAAGGGTACTTGCCTTATTAGAAACAGAGTTATAGCATCCTTTGTGATTAGAATAAAATAATGAAATGGGTAAATCTGCATACTAGGCTGGAAGGAATTTCTGCTTAAAAAATATTTGTGGTGTAGAGATAATTTCTTTGACGTTTTGCTGATAACCTTAAAATTTCTAAGTGTGTGAAAATTTCATACAACCATGTTACGTTGTATATACTTTCATATATTAATTTAATCCTTTATTTTGTAATGCTCTCCCAGTTGCTACTGCAAATTGAATTTTCAAAGAATCCTTTAAAGTCCTGCCTTTATATGAAATAAAAGTAAATAACCTCTTAAAAAAAGAGAGAGAGAGATCTAATCTCTGGCCTGGGCATCTGTTAGTTTCAGAGAGCAGAACAGAGAATTTAACATCATTCAACAACTGAATTAGAACCTGTAACATAGGGGCACCTGGGTGGCTCAGGGGGTTAAGTCATGATCTCAGGGTCCTGGGATAAAGCCTTGCATTGGACTCTCTGCTCAGCAGGGAGCCTGCTTCCCCCTCTCTCTGCCTACTTGTGATTTTCTTAAAAATAAATCTTTTTTTTTTTTTAAAGAAACGGCATCATACAAAAGGAATCAAGAACTTCTGTAACTGATAAATAAAACCGAGTTTGTATTAGACAAGAACCTAAATATTTATGTAATTACTGCCTTCACAAGAGCAGAATAAAAAAAAACTTCCAGGGAAAATACATGATAAGCCAAATACATATAAGATATATATGTGAAATCATGAGCAGAAACTACATCACTTGACAATTCTCTTAGCTATATTTTTTTAAAGAATTATTTCACCTACTGAATATAGAAATAAGGTAAATGACAGTAAGTGTAGATAATAGATCCTACTACAATATTTTATCACTCACTAATCTAAAATAAAAGAAAAATTTTAAATCCAGAAACAAGCTTTGTTGTTTGGAAAGATAGTATTTGGGAAAGAATGTAGGAGCAGCTGAAAAGAATTTCTTGTATTACTCTAAAAGCCCACTCTGTCACATAATATTTATAATTTTACATACTTAAAAATAAAAGTTTACATGAAAAAAACCTCTTTAGTCTTAATATGTAGAGAATGGTCTGATCTCAAGGGATTGTTTTCACAATCCTACTCACTAGATCTAAATCATCAGGAAAGCAATCTTCAAATTATCTCTAAGTAAAGTATCCTTTTGGAGTTGGGTGGTAAACATTTATCAATGTTTCTTTGTTCTAAGCAGCTACAGTATGATTATTCTCTAGACTACCCTATCATTATGATATCATCTGGAGACCCAGAAGTACATCTGGTTAAAATAGATGGACCCTGGCTACACAGAATCTCTATATTCTGAGCTATATTTTTCCCAAGAAGATAAGGCAAAAAGTTAAATAAATCCAGATCTATCTATTTTATTCTCTGTTTGGGACTTGGAAGAATCTCTGTTTTTCTAATGTTGAGCCATCCATGACGGACAGCTATGGATAGTGTAAACGACTTTTGACACTAGGCGGAGATTTTGCAGTGATTGTGGCTGGAAAGTTTCAAGAGAGAAGCTACACTGTTACCAAAACATATGTCAATTAAGCTCTAAATTGAATTTTAAATATTTTAATTGGTAATATTAAAAAATAACCCCACTGAATTGTTTAGTCATATGTGGAAATTTAAGCAGCCATCAAAACCCAGAAAAACACCAACTTCAGGAATGCACAATTTATATATATTTTCCAAAGCATGTATAATTTCAAGGTTACAACAGGCAAAAATGCCTATTCCCCCAAACTACTCATCCAGTTTTGTCTCTCATTACTTTTTTCATTTACAGACCAGTCAAATGCTGATACTTTCTAATCATTCCCTAAACTCCCACTTTCTGACATCTGGGATTTTGATATTCTTTCTCTGTATCTATAAATTGCTCTTTCCCAGCATCATTATATTTTAGGTCATAAATCAAACAAAAACTCATCCTTGGAACCTCCCTCAACTCTTCTTAGCTAAAAGTGATTTTCCTCTTTTCTCGCATCTTAAAGTATTTTGCTCACCTTTCCTAGCAAGTCTTGTATGAGCAAAAAAGTCGTGTATATAGTAATTTAAAGAAAGGAGAAAACACATACACATATTAATGTCTGCATAAAGAAATAATGAATAGGGCATATAAGAAACACAAAAAGTGAGAAGGAATCAAGGTTTTCAATGTGTACTTTTGTCCATCCCACTTGATTTTTTGGACCAAGTGATTATCTGTTCAAAGATGTATTCAAATATAAAAAGTGTATTCAAATATAAAAAAAGATCATCTCCCATCACTGTTTATGAACATTCTTTTCCCCTATTTTTTGGTATGTTCTTCTAGAATAGTGACTATAGATTGTTCTTCTGTTTTATCCCCTGCCTGATCTTGTATGCATGAGGCACTGCTTAAACTCCTGCCCCCCCAACTTGCTCCATTAGGATATATTATGAAACAAAAAATAGTAAAAATTAACACAAAGAAGGAAAATCTTCCCAGTTTGTAGAAGTAATAGCTTACACCAGTAATGTGTTGATGACAGGACCAGAGCTTCTTTCTCATTTTAGTCAAAGCTAATATATTATTTACTAATTTTAAAGAGATGAAAATAGAACTAATTCTAATTGATTTACTATCTTGAAAATACATGTGTATTATCATTAGACTATTTAAAAAGGCATCTTAGAGTCTAGAAAATGAAAAATAGAGGTTAGTCTATGGATTATAAGGACAGCAATGTCAACGATAAGTGATCGGAGAATCCAGATCACATGGAAGATCTACCTCTATAGAAGACCAGGTTATTGTATTATTATATGACACATTCCATTACAAATCCTTCATTTTCTTTTACTTTATTACCACAAAAGATGTCTTCCCTCACAACTAGCTTCTGCTCCACCAGCTTCTCAGTGTCACCACCACCCACCTTTTAAAAAAAAAGGTTTTTTTCTCTGAGGCTCAGGACTTAAGAATATACCTCTCTTTCCCCTTTGACCTGGAGAAAGACTAAATACAGTCGAAATTAAAGCCTAGGTGAAACAAATCGACTGAGAGGGAGTCTTAGATTTGCAGCCTTCTAAATAAGCCCTAGATTCCTAATTAGCTCAACAGGGAACAAAATAGCATTTCAGTCTTCCTTTCCTCTTCTGATCCTCCCCCAACTTGGCAAGACAATGTATAACCCATGAAGCTCAGTAAAAATAAATCACCATCATAGAGGTGTAGTGCACCATAAATATTCCAAACCTAGAATCACAAACCTACAAGTTGGAAGGGTTTCATATACATGTCCTGAGTGCCCAGAGTTATGGATCATTTTCTCTACTAAAAAGGAGGAAAATGCCACAATGATGACTCATGGCAATTTAACCAATTCTATTTTTAGTTAATTAAGAATATTATTTAACTATTCACTACAAGTCTAATTTTCCAATCCAGAAATAACATAAATGCTTATGTTTTCTCCCTAGGATTTGTCCAGAAACCAGAGCTCAAAGGAATGATGGAGGAAGAGAAGGGAATCCCCAAAGCATTAAATAATAGGTCTGCATCTTATAGATCATCATCCCCAGACAATCAGACACTGCATAAATGTTTCCATTGTTCATTTCCTTTATTGCAGATACAATGAAACTGTCCAGTATGATTAAGAGATGTCTTACCATAGAAAATAGAGCCATTTCCCTAGAACACATCACAAAGTATTTTTTTAAAAGCTGATTAAATGGCTCATCTGCTTCATCACAAATCCATCACAAAACCAAAGATAAAGAAATCATGCCATAATTCAAACTACATTTTTAGGGATTAAGTTTTATGCCAAAATGATTACATATTCTAGCAATAGCTCTCGAAGGATGCTGGTTTTAAAAAATAACTTCCAGTGGTTAAAATAGATAAGCATTTCCAAACTAAATATCCTACATTTGGTACTCAGTAGAAATTTAACTAACGAATAAACTTGTTTCTGTGGCAGTAAATGCCACCTGCTGTTAATTAAAACAGCCCCTAAAATAGGTTTTATATATTGAGTTTGGGGGGGGAAACAACTGATAATGGAATCTTGTTTCTTATATTCCTTGATAGGTTTTTAAAAAATGTCAGTTAATAGATGAAGACTTGAAGTTTGTTCACTCTGCACAAGTTATGTTGCATTCCTCTCTAACAAAAGATAAAAGCTACTAAGTAGAACTTTCTCAAATTCTTGTAGCCTCCCCACTCCACCAACAACATACATATTTATATGTATTTTATATTTTTACTGTTATATCTCTACTTTTCGTGGTAAGGGGATATCCAGGTGATGGGTCCTCTGGGAGATTGAGTCTACCTTTTTAAACAGATTAAGGATCTCTAAACTTTCCCTTTTGTCTACCTTCTAGCTAACATCTTTTTAAAACATGTATTCTATAGTCACTGTCCTACTTTCTGGCTTCTCATTCCTGCCTAAACACCAAATAGGATATTTCCCCACCACTCCTCTCAACCTCTCCTGGACGTCCCCAGTGTCCCCTGGTTCTCTTGCAGTCCTTATATTACATGACTGCTAAAATGACCTTCCTTGAAACTCTACTCCTTTGGTTTCTATGATCCAATCTTCTTGAGCAAACATATACTTTTTAAAAATGGCAATTTCACTGTTAATTAAATTGAAGTCATACTTTGCTAGTGGAAATAAAACAGTCTTTCCAGAAGGAAATTTAGCAAAGTGTTTTCAAAAGTGTGAAGAAAGGTGTATATTCCTTGTCTTGATGAACTGATAAACAAATGCACAAAAGTAGACAAATAGATAAACTGTAACTTATCTATCCAAATAAATGACAGGCAGCTATTTAAAATGATGCAAGTGATTATATGTACCTGTATTCTCAATCTATTTTCAAGTTGGTAAGACAGATTATAAAACTGCCTGTTAAATATAATCTTACTATTTATAAAATGAGTATGTACATAAAAATACAAGTACATAAGGGGCGCCTGGGTGGCTCAGTGGGTTAAAGCCTCTGCCTTCAGCTTGGGTCATGAGCCCAGGGTCCTGGGATTGGGCCCCACATCAGGCTCTCTGCTCGGCAGGGAGCCTGCTTCCTCCTCTCTCTCTGCCTGCCTCTCTGCCTACTTGTGATCTCTGTCTGTCAAATAAATAAATAAAAAATCTTAAAAAAGTACATAAAATACTAGAAGATTACGGATTCAAGTGTTGACTGCTATTTTATCTAGTTGGTGGAACTACAGGTGATTTTTTAAAAAGTTTCAATTTAAAAAATTTCTACAAGAAACTATTATTTTTGCCAGGTGAGAATAACAATGAAAATAATTTCAAAAGTGTTGGTATCTGAAAAAATTAAACACAGTAGTGAGTGTTTGATTTGGAAGTTTGAGCTTATTAACTTCAATAAATTTATTGTTATCTCTCTCCAGACAGATATTCAGAAGTTAACAAAATAAATGAAGGTTGTTGTTTTATAATGTTCTCTTAGTCTTACTTTGTATATTGAATAGAATTGAAAATAAAAGTTTTATCATGAAAGCCTTGGAAAATTTTACACTGTGAACAGTAGTCTTTTTTTTTTTAGTATATATTTTTTTAATTTCTTTTCAGCATAACAGAATTCATAGTTTTACACCACACCCAGTGCTCCATGCAATGTGAACAGTAGTCTTTAAGAGGTTGTAGAGGAAAGAAATCAATACAGTATGGTTAAGAGAGTTCCATATCAGGCAGGGTAATTAGTATACATTCTCTGGATTACATTTTTATTTTGCCAAAACCAGTGGCTAATATTAATTGAGCAATATGTGCAAATACTGTTCTAAAGCCTCAACATGAATTATCTATTTGTTCTTTACAACAAAATTATGAGATAGGGGCCATTATTATTCCTATTTTAAAGATGATGAAAGGGAGCCAAGGAAAGATCAATTAACTTATTCAGTCATATAGATAATTGACTGGGTTTTGAACCTAATCTGACTCCAGAGTCTGTGTACCTAATTACTAGGCTCTGTCCTAATATCCATCATATCCAGAGAGAAAATACCACTACCAAAAATTCCCCTTTATGACCCAGTTTTAGAAAGCAGAAAATGATCAGTGACATTTATAATGGATAAATAGAATATTATCCTTTTATATATCCTGTTATTGAAATGGAAAACATTTTTCTTTAAAATTCATTAAAATTTCAAATGTTGAATTTCAGTGCAGAGGCATTATGATAAAATAATGATAGTGCTAAAATTATAATTACAGTTACATTTTGTTAATTTATATAACTTGGAGATTACATATATCCATATCTATCGATATATATAAAATATAAAAATCCTTTCACAATGTGGATAGCCCCTTTTATTACCATTTACCACCAAGGCCATAGTCTATTTATGTGAAAAATACACGGACACACTCACACCCACACAGTTCTACTGTACTTGGGATAAATCACATACACAAATAAAAGAAAGTGGTGTATTCTGAAAAGCAGTAACAAAAGATTTTTCTCAACATGACCAAATGTTTTCACTTTAGTTTATTAATTTATATACTATCAGTTAAAAATTCAATTATTCATTATTTCATTCAGTAAAAATCTCTGTATAAGCCAAACCATACTAGGCACTACTGGTAGGAGGTACAAAACTGAGGTTAGTGGCACAGGCAGAGGCATACCTGACAACTCAAAAGGTGCTTTGATAGAAGAATACATAGAGTAGGCAGAGGATGAATTCCTATCTTGGCCAGAGAATAAGCTGAGGGGAGAGGGAGTTTGAAGAAAACTTCCTAGAGAAACTGGAGAGTTGAGCTCCTAAAAAGAAGGAAGGAATTAGCCAAGCAAAAGAGTAAAAAAGTGTTCCAAACATAAGACATCATATGTATGAATCTAAGATTGGACAGGAACCCACCTAAGATTGGATGGGGGTCATTAGCTTATGTGAGAACAAAGCTTAAACATGTCATAAAGACACAGTAGGGCCAATGGGTGGCTTGTGAGCTTCTAATTCCAACCTCTAAATGTAGAAATTTTGTAGCTGCTGCTGATATTTTGTCAGTAGGAATGAGTGCTGCAAGCAATTGATGATCCTCGGTATGGATCATTAATGAATTTGAGAGTGTGACACATAAGATACATGTTGTCTTATGTCTATTTCTGGGTCACATCACAGGCTGAATCTGGGGGCGGGTGGCAGGATATGATGCTCTGTGGATAGGTAAATGTTATTGCAAGGGTGTTCTGCTATCTTTAGGAGTCTTGAGTATAGTGCAGAGGCACTAAAAAACTTTAACCAAGGGGACAGCTTGATAACCTCATTTCTATAACAATAATCACCATGTTGTATTAAAAGGTCTTATTTTATTGTCTGATTTCCTCATTAGAACTCTAACCTCTTTGTTAACAAGGAAATACACCTTTCTATATCTTCAGTGAACAGCTCAATTTAGTGAATGAGTATTGATGAGTTTTTTTCAGTATTTGAGAAAAAATACTTAAGACATAATGGAACCCACAAGATTATGAAGTCTCTGACATGCTATGAAGGGGCTGTCCAGAGAAATAAAATGAGCATTAGGTGTCAGAGAAATCAAGCAAATAGAGATTTTTTTCCCCCAGGAATGTTGGTACTTGTGTTAAAAACTTCAGAAAAGTCATGTAGACAGCTTACTATGGCCACGGAACTTGTCATTTTGTAAGTTATTGCTGACCTTAATGATGGATTATCAATAAAGACGTATGAGTGAAATTCAAACCGCAGTGGGTTTAGGAGTGAAGGAGTAGGTGACAGTGGCTTATTCTTGTATAAAGATATGCTAAGAGGAACTAAAGAAACACAAAAAGTTTAGGGTAAGGCTATGTGACTTCATAAGGATCTCCTTAAGATTAGGATGCCTAATGAAAGATAAAAAAATATGTAGTTATTTCAAATGTACAGTATTCTGTCACTGTTTGGCTGCTAGCCAGTATATCTTCTGTTGAAGAGATGATAGTTTTAATCAGGATAAACGCACATTTTGGGGCACCTGGGTGGATCAGTCATTAAGCATCTGCCTTCGACTCAGGTCATGATCCCAGAGTCCTGGGATCGAGCCCTACATCGGACTCCCTGTTCGGCGGGAAGCCCACTTCTCCCTCTCCCACTCCCATTGCTTGTATTCCTGCTCTCACTATCTCTTTCTTGGTCAAATAAATAAATAAAGTCTTTGGGGGAAAAAAAGGATAAATGCACATTTCAAAAAGCAGTTCTGAAGCATGACACACTTTTCAATGAAAAGCCATCCTCAGTTGAAGCAGACGTAAGTAGAATGTGCTAGAATAAACCTGAGGTTAGTGTGAAGACCATGGATATTTAGAAGTTGGAGATGTGAACAGAAAGGAGGTATTAGGAAGCAAGAGATAAGCTCCATGAACTTCACAAAATTTCCCAGAGCCACACTCAGCTGGGGAAAGGGAAACTCCTTTCCATTTCTAGAAACTCCATCTCTAAAATCTTTTACTCCAGATGTGAAATTAGGAAAGAAGTATGGTCTAATATCATAGGTTTAATGGTTTCTAAAATTTAGCTTGAGAACTCTAGACTTTTATAACATTTTCTCTTAAGGAAATAACTAAAGAAAAGGTTTTAAATTCTGACTTAGGACACATCTTTTGATAAACAACCTTTTCACAAGTTTGCATCTGTTAGTATGTACTCCAAACCAGGAGACAAGAGATTGTATTCCACTCACAGATTTGGGCTCAATCTTTTAGTAATTATAGTTGAAGCTTTCAACAGTCTAATATAATTGTGCTGAGTTACTACATTTTCTAAAATGACTATTAACTAAAGTCCAACATTCATATTCTTTGGCTGACCCAGGATCCTTCAGATGATCTCTGGGGAACAATGTCTGTGAAGTTCTGTTTTAAACCATCACAATCTATTAATTTTGCTTAATGATCAAGCTGGTTGCCAAGAAGTATTTATTAGGATATTCCCAGTATTAGAGCAAGAATCCTAAGATACTTAAGGAGTGGCTAGATTCTCATGTTAAGAAATCAGACTCCTACACTTGAAAAATTAAGGCACACAGTGTTAAGGAAGAGTCATTCTGCATGTGTGAACTATGTACTAGATGTAAAAAATTAATGATCTGTTTATTCTGTAATAGGTAGAACCACAGTCTGGTAGCATTCAAGCATTATTCATTCTGTCTGGTGCTTTGATAATATATTCCAGTAAGTGGAAGGCTCAGACGGAAATGAGCCTAAAAGGAAATGGAATCACATTCACACACTGATTTATGTTGCTGAATTGACTTGCAGATGTAAATCTGAAGTTGAAGAAACTCCTGAGATGACCACTTGAAAACATTTGAAAAGTTTTACCTCTGAATTTTATTGCAGGGTAAATAGACAAAGTACAGTCAGATGAGGAAATGAAGAATTTATGTGTGAATGACTTAGCCAGAAAAAAAATTGTTTCTGAAAGAGCAAAGCTTGTTCCTATATGTATCTACTGTCTTTGATACAAGTATGTTTTGCTTGACCATATTATTATGATATTTGGCAGCTCAATTAGAATATTAAGTACTCCAGCCCAACTCGCAATGCTTGTCTCTTTGAGATAGCCCTTCCTTTTCCCCTTCAGGCATACTCATACTGTACGCCCCTGTTGCTTTGTTCATAGCTGACACAGAAGCAAATATGAGGCAATTAGAATCTCTCAAAGGGAGTTGTAAGTTTGAACTCAGTTAGAGACTGGGAGTGTGTAGCAATCAGGTACCAACCAGGAAAATAAAAATTAAACTGGGTAATTAAAACAAAGGGAATTTAGGGGCGCCTGGGTGGCTCAGTGGATGAAGCCGCTGCCTTCGGCTCAGGTTGTGATCTCAGGGTCCTGGGATCGAGCCCCGCATTGGGCTCTCTGCTCGGTGGGGAACCTGCTTCCCCCTCTCTCTCCGCCTGCCTTTCTGCCTACTTGTGATCTCTCTCTCTGTCAAATAAATAAATAAAATCTCAACAACAACAACAACAACAACAACAAAAAAACAAGGGAATTTAATGTAGGAAGTTTGTTACATTTGTGAAGAAAGAGCTATAAAGTAAATGGGGGGGGAGAGTTAATCGACACAAAAAGGAAGCTACTACCTACCTGGTTTGGAGGAATAAAGGGAAATGTGGTATTAACAGAGCTACTAGAGAACAAATCATCAGAAGTCCTTGTCCTTGAAGAGTTAATGTTCTAGAAAGGGGGATAGGTGATAATTATAAAGCTTATCAAGTTTTAGTCTCTACTAAACATTTTAACTCAATGGGCTGCCCAGCCTACACAGGGGATATAGGACAGAAACCACAGCTTGCTAGGAGGCAATCGATGTCAGACATTCCTCCCATTTGAGTCTTTGTAATAGCCACACAGCAAACAGCTGAGAGTATAAGGTATAAGGTCCATATGGGACAGGTGCAGAACTGCTGGCCAGCACTGATCTGCCATGTAACTGTATCCCGGTCAGATGTTAACATGTCCCCCTGCAAGGGACACAGTAGTTACAAGACTCAAGACATTCAGAGAAGCCCAAAGCAGGGCTTTGTTATCAATTACTTACAGTTCTTTCAGATCTCCTCCAGGTCCAGTGGAATTTGCCAACCAATAGTCATTAGTAGCAATAACACATCACAAGATAGTTGACATCATCTTTAGGTCTTTTCAGGGAAAAAGAGCTAGGAATTTAATTGAAGATCTGATTCTCACGCAGTGGGCAAAGAGTTTTGTTAACTCTTTGACTCACAATAATCACAAAATAAGTTATACATTATATTAGAGGTTGGAAAGTATTGGGGGGAAAGAAACTCGAAGAAATATTAGAAGTTCAAGGCGGTTATAATTTTAAATATGGTAGTTAAGTGTGATGTATATACTCTAAGATAGAGCCCATGATCTCCACTATCTGGTCCTTTTACCTTTATAATAAATGGGATATTCTAAAGATGGCAGGATGTCATTTCTCTGATCACCCTGCATATGACTGTAATGCCTTTCTATTTCTAACTTTGAGGAAGACAGTTGGCTATCAGGAAGGCCCAAGTAGAAAGGAGGTGAAGGCAGACTTAGGCCAAGAAGCTGAGTCTCTCATCCACCAGCCTATGAAGAACTGAATTCTGTCAGCACCCATGTGAGCAAAGACATAGATTCTTTCCCAATCAAGCCTCAGATGTGACTGCAGCCCTGGCAGATTTATGGCAACCTTGCAGGGGACACAGCTAAGCTATGGCTGGACTCTTGACTCATGGAAACTGTGAAAAGATGAATGTGTGTTGCTGTAAACTGCTAAATTGTGCAGCAATAATATTGTGCAGCAATAGATAACTAATACATCAATGTAGTTCCCATTCACAAGGTGTTCAAATGTCATGGTCATGTGGTTCTCAGGATGAAGAGTACATGGGATAGGGCAAAGAGAGAGCAAAAAAAAAAAATCTTTTTTTTTTAAAAAGATTTTATTTATTTATTTGAGAGAGAGGCAGTGAGAGAGAACATGAGCGAGGAGAAGGTCAGAGGGAGAAGCAGACTCCCCGTGGAGCTTGGAGCCCGATGCTGGGACTCGATCCCGGGACTCCGGGATCATGACCTGAGCCGAAGGCAGTCGTCCAACCAACTGAGCCACCCAGGCCTCCCAAGAGAGCAAAAAAAATCTTAAAGTGGAGAGGTGCCCAAAATGTCTCAAGGCTAGCAAAAGAGCCAGTGCAGTTGGAATTGAATGAGCAAGGGAGACAGGAAGAGTTCCATAGGAATTTATAAGCTCTTAGAAGGACTATGAGATTTTGAGTGAAATGGAGACAAACTAATTAGAGGGTCTGAAAAAAATCACAGGTATTGGGTTAACATTTAAATAGCTTTGTACTGGCTGGTGTATTGAGAATAGGCTGAGGGAAATCAAAATAAGTAATAAAAGGGACCAGTTAGGAGGCTATGACAATAACCTAGGTGAGAGATGATGGTGGCTTGGATCACAGTGAGTGATAGTGTAAGTGGTGAGAAGTGGTTGGATTCTGGTTATATTTTGAAGCTACAGCCAACAGGAGTTCTGGATTAATTATATATGGGGTGTAAAAAAAGAAAACTCAGGATGACTACAAAGGTTTGGACAGGAACAACCAAGATAGAGAAAACTGTGAGTGAGCAGGTAGTTTGTTTTGTTTTTCAGTGAGAAGGTGGTGAATGTCAGGCACTCAGTCAGGGACATATGACACCTGAAATGTCTATTAGTATCCAGCTGGAAGTGTTGTATCAGTATTGCAGTCATTAGTTCAGAGAGCAGACATAGCTTAGAGGATACATTTAGGTATTTAAAACCGTAGGCTCAACAGGCTTACCAAGGGAGCAAATGTAGATAGAGTACAGAGCCATGGACTGAGTGCTGGAACATTCCACTGTTAAGTTAAGTTAAGAAAAAAAAAAATCAGCAACAGAGATGAAGACAATGGAACCAGTAAGTTGGAAGACAAACCAAGACATTGTGGCATACAGAGAGCCATGTGGATAGAATGTTTCCAAGAGGCTGTGATCCACTATGTCAAATGCTACTGAAAGACAAAACATGAGAACCACTGGATTCAGTAGAAGTCATTGATAAGTTTTTTAAGAACAGACTCAGAAAAGCAGTGTGATTAAATGTGATTTAAATGCACAGTAGCTCATGGGATGAAGAACAAAGATTAGGCTGCTATTATAGTTTTGAGATGAGAAAAGTAAACACAGGAAAACTGACAATGTGGAATAGATGAAGATTTCCTGGAGTGATAATTTCATGTAAATAAGAAATGATGGGGTCTTTTCAAAAGTCAAGGCCTGGGTAGGAACAAAGAAAGTACTTTTCTCAGAATAAAGAGGTGGCAGGGTGTGGACATAGCAATGCTGGTAGGTGGGAGTTTGCCAACATTTTTCCTTATTGCTTCAGTTTTGACAATTAAACCAAAAGTAAGACCATCGGCTAGGAATAGGATGCAGAGGTGCTATTTATAGTTCATGTAGGAACTATAATATAAAATAATCACCTGGAAGAATGGGGGAGAGAATGGGTGGGAATGGGAGAACAGTTTCCGGGGAAGGTGAAGGACTGACCTATATTTCCTGATCATGAATTTGAAGTGAAATGAGTCAGGATGGTATTTTTGTTTTGCTTTTTTCCCCCCCTATTCATATTCAGGTGGTCAGAGGCAGGTGTGGGATAATTAAAGATCTGGAATTAGCCAGGGCTGAGGATTTGCAGAACACCAGGCAAAGTAAAGGAGGCAAGAGGGCTGAGAATATATATGAAGTGGTTATTATGACAATTATAATTGTTAAACAAATTATGCAAATATAATCTAATTATAACCATTAGACTTAAGTGGAATAAGGAGGGAAATGGGACACCAGGGATATAATGAACAGACAAAATCTTCCACAAAATAGACAAAATATTCCACAATTCAATGTGATAGTATAGTGGAAATATTGCCATAGTTAGGATACTGAAGGTGGTAAACCCCTAAAATAAAAGGTGGTGGTCAGTTAATGGGGTGTTTAAAATTGAGAATTTAAAGGTGCCAGTTATTTGGTAATGACAAAGATCTTTGATATCTCTGGGAATCAATGTCAAGGTAGATCCTGCAGGGTGGGGTCATGGAGGACAGTAATCCACAGATACAGAAAGAACGTACCTACGCATATCAGAATTACCCAGAATTTAGTTAGTAGTGGTATTGGGTAGGAAGAATATAACCAGGAGAACAAATCATTAGGAAATGAGGCTGCATATCCTGGTAGGCAGTAAGAAGACACCTGTGAGGGGTAGTGTTTGCTGTAGTCTTATGGCATAAGTTATAAAGTTGAGTGTTTTAATGGAGGAGACATAGGTAGATAATATAGACTCCAGGCAGGAGTAAAGAGTAAAGAAACAACTGATTTCACCCCTAAACCCACTGATTTGATTGATGGGGAAGAAAAAAGAGCCACCACCTGACAGGGCTCTGGGTGAAGCGGTGTTCCCACGGCAGTAATCTGGTTTTACTTAGCACAGAAAGTAAAAAGGAATGCTCAGATTGGCTTGTTCAGGTAGTACACTTCACAATGTCCCCTGAACTCACCAATCCATTCTCCATAGCATAACTGAGCAATATTTTTTATAAAGCAACTATGATTGTGGAATCCTTCCCATAAATTATTTTAAAGTTTTTTAATTCCTCTCAGGATAAAGCCCAAACCCGACAGTTTAAACAATCCAGTACAGTCTGGCACGGTCTTACATTTCCAACCTCATCTCCTACCACATTGCCACTTCCACACTGTACACTGAGCACACTGAAGTACTTTAAGTTCCCTGAAAACTCTAGCTATGTTCTTTTGCCTTCTAGTCTTTACACAAACACACAGGTTCTTTCTTTTCCCTAAAACATTCTTTGAATCTCTCTGGTACCATAATCACTATCATTCCATTCATCAGCTTCAAACATAATTTGTTTTAGCAAATTTTCTCATGACCCTCCCAGCCCAGGCTAGTGTTCCTCCTTTGTCCTTCTAAAACAATATATACATCTTCATTCCCTTACTTCTCGTAGAAAACTCATGAGCAGGTACCATATCTATCAAGTTTATTCTTATAAATCCAGTATTAAGTGCTGTGCCTAATAAGTAACAGCTGTTCAATAAGCAATGGTTAAACATATGAAGGGGTGATGAAATACATACCGATATATTAATTTAAAGAGAGAAAACTCAGAAAAAGAAAAAAAGCAGCTCCCACACTTCCAATTTATTTCCATGTAAGTGTGTGCCATGGAGAAATACAGAGAACTAGAGATGTTGTTACTGAAGTATTATTGTACTCACAGAAGGTTGTACTCAATCAAAAAGTGGCTTAATTTTCAGATGGTATTAGAAAATAAAAACTGTTTACTCAAGAAATTCCCATGAAGATACAAGAAAAAATAGATATATAGATACATCATAATGTTTTCCTGATAAGTCTCTAAATAAAGAGGAACTGTTGTTCTTTGAGAATCTTAAATTTGTATTTCTTTTTTTTAAAAGACTTTATTTATTTATTTGACAGACAGATTACAAGTAGGCAAGAGAGGCAGGCAGGGAGAGAGAGGAGGAAGCAGGCTCTCCGCAGAGCAGAGAGCCCGATGCGGGGCTCCATCCCAGGACCCTGGGATCATGACCCAAGCCAAAAGCAGAGGCTTTAACCCACTGCACCACCCAGGCGCCCCTTAAACTTGTATTTCTAAGTTTCTCTTCTTTTGAAGGTAAGAAAGACAAAAGCAATTGCTTTAACCTTTTAATATAGTCTTGGTTGTTTGGTTTTGTTTCAGTATAAATTTTACTTTCAAAATAATTCCTTAAACCACAACATGAGTAACAATCCATAAACTCAAAAGAAATAAAAAAATGTTTCAAATACATTACTTACATAAACTATATGGACAAATATGGAATGAATGACTAAGAAGGATCACAATATACACTACAGGACAACTATCTCAGGTAGATTTTTATACAACCCAAGTATTAAGGTATGAATTTGGTACCCATTATGGACATATAATAATTGTTCAAAGCTATTATTATAAAACAAAATTTGGAATTATTTTATTGAAATACCAATTCCTCTATACTCTTCTTATAACAATGCAGAGTTGGTATTTGAGTTGACATTTGGACAATAAAGAAGAAATAAATACAACTAAATTTTAATTTTGATTGTAAAATACAAAGAATATCATTTTCTACTAAGTCAAAGAATTTTAACAAAATTTTCGCTCTAATAATTATAATTTCTTTATAACTCAAGAAAATCCAAAGTAACAAGAATAATTTATCCAAAGAATATTACATTTTACTTATAAACATAACTTTCCTGAAACAGTATCTGTTCAGGAAGTTAAAGTAATATGAAAGGCTAAAACCTGCCTGTGGGGTGAAGAAGAACAGGCAAGAAAGTTTTCACTGGGTGCTCCATCTAAAGTGAAATCATATGCTTTCATTCTACTTTTTAAAACTTCTGTATACAACTGGTGTGGGCAGTGGAGATTACCACCCGTTTAACAATTTATGCTAAAACATAAAGCTGCTGTTTAGCACCACACCCAATCACATATCCCAAACAGATTTATTTCAGGGAGCTTTTCTTTGTAGTTAACCAAAACTTATTTTAAATGATCTGTTTAGCATAGTATGAAAACTCAGAATAATAAACTAAGAGCACATGATTCTCCATTCTTCATTCAATTTATAACATTTCTAAGCATATTGTCTTATAAATCCCCAATATCAATATGCTATTTTTGGTTACAATTTTACAAAAATTAAGGTATCATCTTTAGTTATAAATTGGCACGTTCCTATTTTGTCACGGCTTCTAATTTTGAAGACACAATGTGAAATGAATTTTTCAAATGAGTATAAATTATTGGTGACCAAAGACAATATTTCCAGTTACAGGTTTCAGATACTATATTTTTTTACTCTCTCTCTCTCTCTCTCTCCCCCTTCCTTTCCTTTCTCCCTCACTCCCCCTCTCTTCTTTCGTTTTCTTTGTTTCCTTCTTCCTTCCTTTCCTTCCTTCTTTCTTTCCTTCCTTCCTTCTTTCTTTCCTTCCTTGCTTCTTTCCTCTCTTTTCTCTTTCTTTCCTTCTTTCTTCCTTCCTTCTTCCCTTTCTTCTTCCTTCTTTTCCTTCCTTCCTCTTTCTTTTTCTTTCCTTCTTCTCTTTCTTCCTTCCCTTTCTTTCTCTTCCTTTCTTTCCTTCTTTCCTTTTCTTCCTTCCTTTTCTCTTCTTTTCCTTCCTTCCTTCCTTTTCTCTCTTTCCCCTTCCTTCCTTCCTTCTTCTTTCTCTTTTTCTCTCTCTTTCTTTCTTGTCTTTTACATACATTTACATACATGGCACTATCTGCTGATTCATTACCTGTAGGTCAAGATACTGATTCTGCTGACATTTTATTTTTTTTAGTATGTTATAAAATCCTTATGTTCACCTAATATATCTTCTGCAATCTCTATTTATTTATTCCTTTTTTAACAAAAATGGAATCATAGAAGATTTAACATGCATGTTTTTTAGCAATTTCTGTAATTTTCACTGATAAGCTTATTAACATCAAGAAAATGCAGACTGGGAATAAAATAATGAAATGTCACATTGCCATGAAGTCTACATCTATGCAGAAAAGAGTGAGGTATGAAACAGGATCAAAGGTTAAAAAAGTATATTAAATGAAGGTTTGAGATATCAGAAAAGAGAAGAAAGCAAAAAATATTAATTGTATATTATATTAATTAAATATGTGTATATATATCTATAATAACTAATAAAAAAGTTTTTAAAGTTTTAAAACCTTCTAAAGGATTGATAATTATCCATTTTCAAATGGTAATTTTCAGAAAGCTCAAAAGATACCTTTAATTCCTTTAATCACACATTATAACTCAGTCAAAAATGGCATAAAAAGAATTTCTTCGTAGTGAAATAACTGGCATACATTCTATCTTAAATTACCTGCAATAAAACCAGAGAAATGGATAACCTCAGCCAGAAATACTTTGAATTTCATTTGGAAAAACAAAAACAACACACCTTGGAGTAATTCACTTCAAGCCTTTTTGTGGTATTAATTAGTATTGAATGTAATAAGATTTTAAAATAGATTAACACTGATTACCATTTTGATCCCCATTTAAAAGTAATTTTAATTAACATCAAAAAGGCAATTATTGTGAAAGGTTTTTTCCTTGTAACTGTCTCATACTAAATTTTTACTAAATAAAGCTTTTCCCTCTGGACCATGATTCACTTCTCTACCCATATGGCTTATTGCTACTTCTATTTCTATTTGTCCTCTGCTCAGTGTTTATCATTTTCAAATTCTTTCCCAGGAGCTCACAGCTTCATAAAAATATCCTAGAAAAATTCATGAGACAGATACAAACTTTTTGAATATAGGGAGCTTTCCTTTATGAGTTTTTATAAAAATCATTCTCCTCAGTAACATAAATATACTTTCTATATTATTTCATGTTATTTGACTAGTGTAACAAAATATATACAGATGGTATCAAAATATCTAGGGAAACACAATACAGAGTCTACTGCAATCAATAATTTCAAACTTGACTAGCTGATTTTGGAAACTCCAAGAAAGGGCAATCTGATATATAAAACATTGACATAACTCAACAATAACATTCTTTATGCTTGCTAAAACCATCACTTACTGGAAGAGAGAACTTAGAGAAGATGGAAAATGTTCTTTCTTTGACCTCTTGGATAAAATCGTCCCACTAGAGGTGCTTACATTGTTTCAGAGAATTTTAGTAGGTGGGAGGTTCCTTCTCATTAAGGAGAAATCCCCTGAGTTTTAGTTAAAAACATTTGCAAAAAATTGGCAAATGTTTCATGTGTAGCTAACCCTCATTGTTTTCTTACTTAGAAGAAACTATTATTTCCAAATTTATTTCTCTTTTGTTTCTAGGAAAAACACATCATAATGAAATATACTGACTACACTGAAATGTGTTCTATACATTAAAGGTAGCTGGACGCGTTCAGTGAAAAAGACTTATAAGATAAAATATTTTCAAATGTATCATGACAGAGTAGATTTCTTCTTGAGTTATAATAACTTTTAAAGGCAAAAAGACAAAAAAAAAGAAGAAGAAAAAATAAAGGTAAAAAGACATCAGGATTATTACACCAAGATGTTCCAACAACTATTTTGTCTAACCTGTTAAAATTTACTCTAAATTAAATTTCTGTATTATCCATCACAAAACCAAGCTTTTATTGCACAATTATTATTGGTGCTAATCATGGGCTATTTCACATTAAAAAAATGTATACAATCATACCCAAAAGAATATTTACTTCTGGACCTCTACTTGACAATAGAAATTTCCTTTTTTACTTGTCTAGTCTTGTTAATGTAGTGATGAAAAAACAGAATCACTCTGATCCCATGAAATCTCAGTTGCTTTATATGTATGGTTAGAATTTGCATCTATATTGTACTCTAAGTTTCATTAAGAAACTTATATTCTACTCTTTTTAATCCTTTGTTCTCATTTCCTCTCAAAGTCATTTATTTATTTTTAATTTTTTAAATTTTTTTAATAAACATATAATGTATTATTAGCCCCAGGGGTACAGGTCTGTGAATCGCCAGGTTTACACACTTCACAGCACTCACCATAGCACATACCCTCCCCAATGTCCATAACCCCACCACCCTCTCCCAACCCCCCTCCCCCCAGCAACCCTCAGTTTGTTTTGTGAGATTAAGAGTCTCTTATGGTTTGTCTCCCTCCAGATCCCATCTTGTTTCATTTATTCTTTTCCTATCTCCCAACTCCCTGACGTTGCATCTCCACTTCCTCATATCAGGGAGATCATATGATAGCTGTCTTTCTCCAATTGACTTATTTCGCTAAGCATAATACCCTCTAGTTCCATCCATGTCGTCGCAAACGGCAAGATTTCAAATCTTTTGATGGCTGCATAGTATTCCATTGTGTGTGTGTGTGTGTGTGTGTGTGTATACAGATATATATATACACACACTTCTTCTTCTTTATCTATTCATCTGTTGATGGACATCTAGGTTCTCTAGGTTCTTTCCATAGTTTGGCTATCGTGGACATTGATGCTATAAACATTCAGGTGCACGTGCCCCTTCGGATCACTACATTTGTATCTTTAGGGTAAATACCCAGTAGTGCAATTGCTGGGTCATAGGGTAGCTCTACTTTCAACTTTTTGAGGAACCTCCATGCTGTTTTCTTTTTATTTTTTTTATTTATTTATTTTTTATTTTTTATTTTTTAAATATATATTTTATTTATTTATTTGAGAGAGAGAGAATGAGAAAGTGAGCATGAGAAGCGAGCAGTCAGAGGGAGAAGCAGACTCCCTGCCGAGCAGGAAGCCTGATGCGGGACTCGATCCTGGGACTCCAGGATCATGACCTGAGCTGAAGGCAGTTGCTTAACCAACTGAGCCACCCAGGTGCCCCGTCCATGCTGTTTTCCAGAGTGGTTGCACCAGCTTGCATTCCCACCAACAGTGTAGGAGGGTTTCCCCTTTCTCTGCATCCTTGCCAGCATCTGTCATTTCCTGACTTGTTAATTTTAGCCATTCTGACTGGTGTGAGGTGGTATCTCATTGTGGTTTTGATTGGTATTTCCCTGATGCCAAGTGATGTGGAGCACTTTTTCATGTGTCTGTTGGCCATCTGGATGTCTTCTTTGCAGAACTGTCTGTTCATGTCCTCTCCCCATTTCTTGATTGGATTATTTGTTCTTTGGGTGTTGAGTTTGCTAAGCTCTTTATAGATTTTGGAGACTAGCCCTTTATCTGATATGTCCTTTGCAAATATCTCCTCCCATTATGTCAGTTGTCTTTTGGTTTTGTTAACTGTTTCCTTTGCTGTGCAAAAGCTTTTGATCTTGATGAAATCCCAATAGTTCATTTTTGCCCTTGCTTCCCTTGCCTTTGGTGATATTCCTAGGAAGAAGCTGCTGCAGCTGAGGTCAAAGAGGTTGCTGCCTGCATTCTCCTCAAGGATTTTGATGGATTCCTTTCTCACATTGAGGTCCTTCATCCACCAAAATCGTTTATTTTAAAATCTAATTTTCTCCATTCCTCACTGTCATCTCTGCTCTCACCTCAGTCCATGTGGTTACCAAAAGGGAGTCCAACTTCCTTTTACAGCAATCTGAAGATTTAAATGGGTATCTAGTGGCAATTATCAATATTTCAAAAAACTTAATGGAAATTTTATGCTTGTGTTCCATATGTAATCATAAAGTCATCACAGGTCTGTTTTGTTTATTAATATGCTTGGTGCTGCAGAGGCCTATAATGGTAATTTAGTAAAGTAGATGTATGACTTAATAAATGTTATTTTTTAAAATAACCATTTAAAAATATGAAACCATGGGCAGGAATTAATAATAAGTACAAAACCTTGGTAACAAGGTAACAGAACCAACTCTTAGGACTTCTATTACTATAAAGATCCCATGTCTGATACCCCTACTCTGATTTTCTTCACCATTAGAATTTCTTCTTCACCAGAAATAGCAATATTTTCATCAAGTCACTTGTCCTGTGCAAGAATATAAAACATTAACTTCCAAGTTCTCTACTTGGCTCTCGAGACAATTCATAATTTGGTCCTATACATGACACAAAATAAAATATTTTCCTTATCTAGTGTCATGACAGATTTTGTTATGCACAATTTTTGAATAGGTAGGGTCATTTATAAATAGAATTTAAGATTATATAGACTCTACTCTAGAAGTAGAATATATCGGGCGCCTGGTTGGCTCAGTGGGTTAAGCCTCTGCCTTCAGCTCAGGTCATGATCTCAGGGTCCTGGGATCAAGCCCCACATCAGGCTCTCTGCTCAGCAGGGAGCCTGCTTCCCCCTCTCTCTCTGCCTGCCTCTCTGCCTCCTTGTGATCTCTCTGTCAAATAAATAAATAAAATCTTTAAAAATAAATAAATAAAAGTAGATTATATCGGGGCACCTGGCTGGTTCAATCAGTAGGGCATATAACTCTTAATCTTGAGTTGTGAGTTCAAGCCCCACGTTGGGGGGTAGAGTTTACATAAAAATAAATAAATAAATAAATAAATTCTTTAAAAAGTAGATTCTATCAATTTGATTCATAATATGCTGAGAACTTGTCATCAATATGGACATACCTAAGAATACTTGTATGTAGTCACTATAACTTTTCAAATATTCCAGTGACTTAACAAGCATCTATAATGGCATCAGCGAATAATTTAGGTGCATTTTAGCACAGCTAAAAATTACATGTTAAATCTTGTTTCTTTTTAAATGATTTACCAAATGTGTTTTCAATGTAAAAAAGATCTTTCCTATAATCCCTGTCCTTTCAATTACTGACATTTTTAGTCAAGCAATAGTTATGTACCCATAATATATATTTTCTAGGTGCTATGGGGATCTTGAGTCTCAAGTAAATTAGAATCCTTCTTCACTTCCCAAATATGAGAAAAATTTTGAGAAAAACAAATTTACATTAAATTCTTGTTTTAAGATACAAAAATACATACCAGTCTTTAAACATAGTTCTTACTAAACGCATTTTGTTTATTTATCTCTTTTAAAAACTTAAAATATGGGGCACCTGGGTAGCTCAGAGGGTTAAGCCTCTGCCTTCAACTCAGGTCATGATCCCGGGATCCTGGGATCAAGCCCCGCATGGGGCTCTCTGCTCGGCAGGGAGCCTGCTTCCCTCTCTCTCTCTGCCTGCCTCTCTGCCTACTTGTGATCTCTGTCTGTCAAATAAATAAAATCTTTAAAAAAAAAACTTAAAATATAAAAATAGAAGGTAGAATTCTGTTCAGTCAAGTTTATATAATGCGCTGGAATTGAGTTTGTGTTTACGGACTCATTTCTTATTAGGAGGCATTTCTTCCAATAGTAGTTTTATGATATGATGAATCTGTGTGAGAATTATGGATTATATCTTATTTTATTTTCTGTTTTCCTTAAGTGGGAAGGAGAGAAAGAATAAGCCTATGAATTAATAAAGGCAGATTTCTTTATACCCAAATCTATGTACATATTTAGTTACTAAAGAATTTAAACATGAAAGAGGAATAGGAATTCAATTTTGTCTTTCTATATCTGAAATTTTCTTATGCTTTATGAAGATCCCGATGCACAATTTTCTGTTGTAGTTTAATTTTATCATCATTTTACATGCCTTCAAAATAAGTTATTAAATGTGCTGGAGTAATAGATTCAAGGCATTAAATCATGCTGGGAGGAATAAAAAAGAAAAACTATCTATGGAGAAGAAAGAACATTTCCATCTTTATAAACAGAAGTTTTCCTTTTTCTCTTTTCTTTTCTTTCTTCCTTTTTTTTTCTTTTCTTTTTTCTTTTTTTGGAACATATTTAGAACCTCCATCAGTTTTGGCAAACCGCACACCAGTTTCATCCAAATTCTAAACCTGGGAGTTGATCCAAAACTCTGGTAGTCAGAGATCTGCTAAGTGTGTTGTTACTCTATTACCTGACACTTTTGGCTCAATTTGAAACTTTTTTTTGTTCACTCTTTCTATTTTCTTTTCCTATTGTTGAATTATAAGAGTTATGAAAGAGCTGCTTCTTCTGTACAAAAATCTCAATCTTTTAATAGTGTATCTCCATATGCAAAGTAATTTACTGGAATTCATAGTTCAAATCATAAAAAAATGGGTTCTTTGTTTTGCATGATATCAAAAAACAAATTATAATTTTTAAATCCTTCAACCAGTTGCATAAAGTGGATTTTTAAGGAGTGTTAATGATATTCCTTTTTAGAACTAAATGATGAAATATTTGTTATCAAATTTTAATAGTTGTCTTAATGTTTAAGATTCTGGGTTTTTAAAAAAATGACAGCACATTTTAACGAATGATATTTAATCAGATAATTTCTAGACAAAAATCCAAAATATTATTTAAAAGTATATAGTTTTACTCCAATAACTTTGGTTTAGTCATTAGTTTGGTCAAATACGCTTTGTGGCTCACCAAGAGTACATAATCTCTGAAAAAGAAATTTATAAAGGCTTTGATAGATTCCTTAAATCTATAATATTTTTTCAAGAATATATGCTGTTTCATGAGTGTATCTATGGAAAATTTGTTACGTTTCTACTAACTTCCTTGGGAAATACAATGTGCCCAAGAAGTAATTCAATTCCAACTGGATCCTGGTATTTAAAACCAATTTCTCAGGACTTCAATATATTGATCTGTTAAAACAGATAATGATTGGGGCACCTGGGTGGCTTTGTCAGTTGGGCATCTATCTTCGACTCAGGTCATGATCCTGGTGTCTGGGGACAGAGCCCTGTTTGGGGCTCCCTGCTCAGTGGTGAGTCTACTTCTCCTTCTCCCTCTGCTCCTCCCTCCACTCATTCTCTAATTCTCAGTCTCCCATTCTCTCAAATACATAAACAAAATCTTAAAAAAAAAACACCCAAACAGAAAATGATCTATGCTAAAAAATATTATAAGAGGTAGGTAAATGGCTATCACTTTGTTAAAGATACACATGACTGTACTTTTCTCTGAATTTTTCACCGTTAAGTGGCTAGGACGGATGGTATCACATGCAAGACTAACATTTATTCCAGCATTTTCCAAATTTTGTTTCTTAAAGCATTGTGCTCATAGCATATTAATGGTTGTTGAAGGTGAGCAAGCACAGAAAAAAAATTCTGAAATATATTAGGTTAGGAAACTATCGGGTTAAATAAAATCCATGAAATGTTCTTTCTGTAGAACTGCTTAAAGTCTGAGAGGATAATCAAATGCATTCATTCTTATCTTCTCACAAGATTCAGTTTGATGGCACTTGTTTGATTTCCATTGTTCTAAGTGATCAGTCTATCCTGAACCGAAGAAAAGAGACTGGGTTTGGATATGGTTACACACAGGAATGAAGCCACTAGAAAGTTGGTTCACATGATTTTACGTATAAATAGGGTGAATTTTCTACATTTAGGGTAGGTTAAATCTACCCACATTCTATTTGACCAGATCACGAAAGGAAAAAAAAAATTTAAATTTTCTTTATGTCAATATTTCCCAGATTTCTGTGACTATTAAAAACAAATCATTTGAATGACTGTTGAAATGGAGATTTTAAGGCCCCACACCATATCTCCTGATTCATATTCTCTGGATAAGTCATCTAGGAACCTTTAACTTTAACTTACTTTTTTCCCTTTGCTTCTTATTAAGAACAAAAGAGCTAGAAAATCATTTGTTAGGACAGAAATTGGAATCTATTTAACATAGTTTGGTGTTTTACTGATAGTGAATTTCATTAATTCTCACCCACAAAAAACCCAAGCTTTATGAATTTTCTGAATTCCAGCAATCCCTCTAGTACTTAGACTATCACCATATGTGCAAGTCAGTTGATATTTAAAAATTTGTTTAAGGTCTTCAGATTGTGCACATTGTGTTTCTTATGGCACATAAATTTTTAATTTACTTTTTTAAAATTAAAATGTTTGTGGTTAAACCTAATGTAGGTACATACAACTACATAAATATAAGCTTGCATATAGAAACACATAGAAAAATACAGAAAAAAACAAAGGCTTTTTGACAAATTTTATCTATTACATGTAAAAGGAAACCTCATAACCCTATGATAACAGTTTCATATTCCTAAAATATGAGTATTTGTGCAATGCAGACATTTTCTTCAGATCAATTATTTGTTTCATTTTCCAAGTTTGAGTCCTCTTAAATATGATTCAATCTTTTTAATATGATTTTCTAAAAATGTGGAAAATATTGTTTGTGTATATATACATATATACACACATATATACACACACATATGTGTGTGTGTGTGTGTGTGTGTGTGTGTATGAGAAAGAAGCTTTTTACAAGCCATTAAATAATACCACCTTTTGATATTTTAACAATGTTTATTCTTCTGATCCATGAGTATGGAATGCTCTTCCATCTTTTTGTGTCTTCTTCAATTTCTTTCATGAATGTTCTGTAGTTCCTTGAGTACAGATCCTTTATCTCTTTGGTTAGGTTTATTCCCAGGTATATTATGGTTCTTGGTGCTATAGTAAATGGAATCGATGCTCTAATTTCCCTTTCTATATTTTCATTGTTAGTGTGTAAGAAAGCAACTGATTTCTGTACATTGATTTTGTATCCTGCCACATTACTGAATTGCTGTATGAGTTCCAGTAGTTTGGGGGTGGAGTGTTTTGGGTTTTCCATATAAAGTATCAAGTCATCTGTGAAGAGAGAGAGTTTGACCTATCTATACTTTCAATGCCATCCTGATCAAAATTCCACCTTCATTTTTCAAAGAGCTGGAACAAATAATCCTAAAATTTGTATGGAACCAGAAGAGCCCTAGAGTTGATAAGGAAATGCTGAATAAGAAAAACAAAACTGGGGGCATCACATTGCCTGATTTCAAGCTTTAGTACAAAGCTGTGATCATCAAGACAGCATGGTACTGGCACAAAAACAGACACATAGACCAGTGGAACTGAGTATAGAGCCCAGATATGGACCCTCAACTCTATGGTCAAATAATCTTCCACAAAGCAGGAAAAAATATACACTGGAAAAAGAGTTTCTTCAATAAATGGTGCTGGGAAAATTGGAAAGCTATGTGTAGAAGAATGAAATTCAACCATTACCTTACACCATACACAAAGATAAACTCACAATGGATAAAGACCTCAATGTGAGGCAGGAATCTATCAAAATCCTAGAGAAGAACACAGGCAGTAACCTCTTTGACATCGGCCACAGCAACTTCTTTTAAGATATGTCTCCAAAGGCAAAGGAGGCAAAAGTGAAAATGAACTTTTGGGACTTCACCAAGATCAAAAGCTTCTGCACAGCAAAGGAAACAGTCAACAAAACAAAGAGGCAACCCACGAATGGGAGAAGATATTCGCAAATGACACTAAAGACAAAAGCTGATATCCAAATTCTATAAAGAACTCAAATCAACCCACATAAAACAGAAAATCATGTCAAAAAATGGGCAGAAGACATGGACAAACACTTCTCCAAAGAAGACAAATGGCTAACAGGCACATGAAAAAATGTTCATCATCACTAGCCATCAGGGAGATTCAAATCAGAACCACACTGACATACCACCTTACACCAGTTAGACTGGCCAAAATTAACAAGACAGTAAACAACAAGTGTTGGAGAGGATGTGGAGAAAGGAGAACCCTCTTACACCATTGGTAGGAATGCAAGTTGGTGCAGCCACTTGGAAAACAGTGTGGAGAATCCTCAAAAAATTAAAAATAGAGCTACCCTATGACCCTGCAATTGTACTACTGGGTATTTACCCCAAAGATACTGATGTAGTGAAAAGAAGGGCCATCTGTACCACAATGTTCATAGCAGCAATGGCCACAGTCACCCAACTGTGGAAAGAACCAAGATGCCCTTCAACGGGCGAATGGATAAAGAAGATATGGTCCATATATACAATGGAGTATTATGCCTCCATCAGAAAGGATGAATACCCAACTTTTATATCAACGTGGATGGGGCTGGAAGAGATTATGCTGAGTGAAATAAGTCAAGCAGAGAGAGTCGAGTATCATATGGTTTCACTTGAGGAGCATAAGGAATAACATGGAGGACATGGAGAGATGGAGAGGAGAAGTGAGATAGGTGAAATTGGAGGAGGAGATGAAGCATGAGAGACTGTGGACTCTGAGAAACAAACTGAGGGTTTTGGAGGGGAGGGGGCTGGGGGCTGGGTGATCCTGGTGGTGGATATTATGGAGGGCACGTATTGCATGGAGCACTGGATGTGGTGCATAAACAATGAATTCTGGAACACTGAAAAGAAATAAAATAAAATAAAAAAATAATACAACCTTTTGAAAAAATTTACTCAAAAAAATCCATTTTGTAGCCATTAAGTAGTAAGAACCATGCCAGCACTGAACAGTGAAGTAGATACAAAGAATAATACAGAGTTCCTGCCCTCAAAGGACTCATAACCTAGCAGAAAACAGATATATAAACACACAGTAAATACATCACATGACAAATGTCAATGAAGCCAGAGGTCCATGAGCACCTTGAAAGAGATCATAAAAGAATTACCCTAAGGAGGAGCAATAAAGGAAAAGCAGGAGGGATTCATTAGATGGAGGAGAATAGTAACAGTCACAGAGGTAATGGAGGCATGGGAACTGTGACTAGGTTTGAGCAACTCGGCATGGCTAGCCTATTGTGACAAGAGTATGAGAAGCATGGCCATGACCATCTGCTGACCCTGGAAGGCAGACTCAGTAAGGTAATGGATGAAATACATCAAACGTGTATTTGGACCCACAGCTATTGAGGCTTAAAGATATTTAAACACAGTAATAATAATGGCTGAAGGTGGGGGTTGGGATAGGGACACTGTAATATGCTGTGCGCAGAGCACTGAGATCATGGGTCTGCCTCTTGGCTGATTACCCGAATCAAGTGGGGAGTTATAAAAACACGATGCCCAATTGCATACTTGATCAATTACAGAAGAATCTCTGTATAGAGAACTGAGGGGTGGAACCAAGGCAAGATCATTGTTTAAATCTTCCTAGGCAATTCTAATGTGCAGCCAAAATTACAATCCAATTAGATTGTTGGTTTTACTGGGTCAAAGGGTTGATCCATGTAGGGGATTAGAGGGAAGGAGACATCTAGTTTGACTACTGCCATTTCTTGCGAGAGGAACTGGATAAACAGTTAAGCATTAACACTGATGGAAATGTGAGAGGATAGCTATATATTGTGAACATGATTATGAGCCCAATTTTTGAAATTTTGAACCTAGGGAAAGGCATTTTACAATATTGAAAAGACTCTTCCTTCACTTGCTCATGAACTTTTGTTGGTTTGGGAGAATGAGGAAAGCTTTTAAGGATATAAGGAAAGGAAAGATAGAGAAGAATTTAAATATTTCGCCTCTATTTCTCCAGCCTCTGGAAACATTCTGTTTATCCTATATTAGTCTGAGTTTTCTTCATTTAGTCTCTATTTCAATAATCACTTATTCCTTCTGTGAACTGGGTTTTGGGCAAGAGATTCTGCAAAGAAGAATGAAACCTATTCTCAATTCCATTCAACACCCATCTTCTTTCCAGATTCTAGCACTAGAGTACTCCTGGTCTCAACTTACTAAATGTCACTTGGGCTGGGCAAATTTTACCCACCCCACAGGTAGAAGATTTTTAAAATGAAAAGCTAATTAAGACAACAGAGAAACCTATATTTAAACTGTGTCATTTCTTTGAGGACACAAAGATTTTAGGGTACACTTCGTTAACCAGAACATGTTAGGTAAAGTAAAAATGTTATAGAGGGATTAGAGTAAGAGAAGGCATTATTTGTCCCCAGATGATCTCTGCATGTATAGGTAATCATCCCAATAAAGTTTGGATTATCTCAGTGCAGCAATCTATGATTTCTCCAAGCTATGTAAAAGTAAAAAACAAACCAGATAACCCCAGGGTACTAGTTACAAAGGAGTACAACATCTCAGCCTAAAGTCTAGCTTCCCAGGTCAACAGTTAACATCCACAAAACAAACTCAGTTTGTTCACACAAAGAACAGTGTTGACTAGTGAATGATAATATCAACTATGCCTGATCCTCTGCATTTTGTGTAGCTATAAGCCATGCTCAGCCTTTTCCCAGTGAGTATTAAACTAATACTCTACACATTTTCCTTATTTAAAAATGAAATGCCTCGGGTGCTTGGGTGGCTCAGTGGTTTAAACCTCTGCCTTCGGCTCAGGTCATGATCTCAGGGTCCTGGGATCGAGTCCCACATCGGGCTCTCTGCTCAGCAGGGAGCCTGCTTCCCGCCCCCCCCATCTCTCTCTGCCTGCCTTTCTGCCTACTTGTGGTCTCTCTCTCTGTCAAAAAAATAAATAAAATCTTAAAAAAAAAATGAAATGCCTCCTTCATTATCTCCCGTTTCAAGTAGTTCTAGATTCCTAGAACTTACATGTGTTAAACTTTGTGTAATGAATTAAGAGTTCAGAATGAACAAAGGTGCAATATCTCTTAAGAAATAGTGGTATAAACCAAAATCACATTTAAATTTTCCAGTATTACAGAGACAAGCAGCGATTAGTAAGGAGAAACCATGCAACTGGGGTACTTATCAGAAAGAAAATTTAGCAAAAAGTCTGGGTAGATATTTTTAAGAAAGAAACATGGGGGCTTAACAATGGTATAAAATATTAATGAAGCGTTCTCTTCGTTCAAAGCATTTATATTTAATGATAAATAATAATTAATTAAATAGCTGAAGTTCAAATTCTTGAATATATTCAAGAAAGTAAAATATATTTTTCAAAGTATGTAACGACACAAGCTTGTTAGAATTACACGCCTATGTAATTCTACTTAGGTTAATGGTATAATAGAGTTGGCATTTTAATCATAAAGGAATAAGCATAACTTTGAAAGGATTATTTTTCTTACACTATTAGGGCATAGAGTAGAAACCCACACCAGTTTGACCATAACTTGTTAAAGAGATCCAATTAAAATTAAATGCAATATGGATATATCTGCTAATATTTTTTGGATGTTCTTAGGAGTACAATGAAACAGAAATGAAAACAGAGAGGCAGAAGACTAAACTATTAATTCATATAACCCAAAAGTAATGAACTAAAAACAATGAGAATTAGTAAAAGTGCCTAATAAATTACTAGTTGCAACATAAACACGACTTAAACTCAATGTATCAATATCAAGCTATAAAATACAGTAAAATCTCACTTTTAATAACAATAAGTATATAAACTACATCAGAATAACTCTAATAAGAAAAATGTGTTGGGACGCCTGGGTGGCTCAGTTGGTTGAGCGGCTGCCTTCGGCTCAGGTCATGATGCCAGCATCCTGGGATCGAGTCCCACATCGGGCTCCTTGCTCGGCAGGGAGCCTGCTTCTCCCTCTGCCTCTGCCTGCCACTCTGCCTGTGCTCGCTCTCTCGCTCGCTCTTTCTCTGACAAATAAATAAATAAAATCTTAAAAAAAAAAAAAGAAAAATGTGTTATATGTTTAAAGATAATCTTAAAACATGAAAAGTATTTTCTTTCCTTTTTTTTTTTTTTTTTTTTTAAGTAAGCTCTATTCCTAATGTGGAGCTTGAACTCACAACCCTGAGACCAAGAATTGCATGCCATACCAACTGAGCCAGCCAGGTACCTCTAAAAAGCATTTTCTTAAAAATGTGAATAATTTAAGACAAATATAATTTTGGTGATGGGTACCCTGATTATTTTAAAGCTTTCAAGCATTTTCATACTTAATTAGACCCTGAAAACAATGCCCATCTAAATATCACTGGGAGTTGTTTGAGTTTGACCAAATTATTCTAAGTATACTTAAAGTTGCATTCTCATCAGTCAAACTACCTGACAAATGGAAAAAGAAGGAAGCTTACATATAATTTTATGAGCTATATTTTATAGCTTCCTATTAATAAATAAATGGTTAGAAATGACAATATGACCTAAAATTTATTCCTTATTATTAACACAATAATTTGGAGTTAAAATAAAATGTAGATGTTGTGAGAACACAGAATGTTAGTGAGTATTCATCATTCATGAAAATGCATAACAGAGTGATATATTTATCAGGTTTCTTAACAATATTTATAACATCTCACTCAGGAATTCCAACTCTGGAAAATCATTTGGAGGAAATAGTAAAAAAAATATAGAAACAGCTCAGAGGAAGTACAATGTTCAATACAATTTAATTCGTAGCAGTCAAAATTTGGAAGCAAATTTGGAAATCTGAATATGTATTAATAGGGATGGTTACACAGAGCTTTATGCCATCATTATAGACATATTTTGGTTATCATTAAAATTATACTGTCAACTCCTATAAATATATGGAAACGAAGAATACAATGTTAATTGAATAAAAATCAGAGTATTATATTTTATGTATTTTTTCAATTGTCTTTGTCATACACAATACTTGACAAAACAAAAAGATTTCATGAGATAAAATATGTAGAAGTAAAATGATTTAAGATGATAACATTTTTATCCAGAATTACAAAATTTTTATAGTGAATGAGACCACGGAGTCACCAAATTTAAAAATCACTCTACATTAGGCCAGGACAATTTTGAGAATGTCAGAGGACTGCTCCCCATAGACACGCTTCTATAGAACTTTCACCCTTCTACAGTGCCAAGATGGTGCTTTACACCATCTTGTCTAACAAAAGATAAGTTTCTCAATTAGAAGTTTTTATGCTAACAACTCCTTCCTGGCCCACAACAGGTGAGGTCCATGTGCCTCACATTGCCCCTATTTCATTCCCTTGCCGGCAGTGCCTGTCACTACTGAATGAAACAGCCTTCCCTTTTTCACCTCCATGCTAAAGCCTTCTTCGTGTTCTAGATCATGGCTTAAGTCCTCCTAACTTAAGAGTAACATTATCAATTAGTAATAATAAGCAAGAAAGCAATCTCATTTATAATTGAACAAAAATAATGACTTACCTATGAATAAACCTAATCAAAATGGTTAAAGACCTATACTCTGGAACCTATAAAACTCTGATGAAAGAAACAGCATAACACACACACACACACACACACACACACGCGCACACGCACACACAAAATAAAGAAACAGCACAACACAAAAAAAATGGGAAGACATTCTATGCTCATGGATTGGAAGGACAAATATTATTAAAATGTTTATACTTCCCACTGTAATCTACAGATTCAATGCAATCCCTACCAAAATACCAACAGCATTTTAATAGAACTAGAACAAACAATTGCAAAGCAGTAGAGATGAAAACAGTATGGTGCCAGCACAAAAATAGACACATAGGATCAACAGAACTGAATAGAAAACCCAGAAATAAACCCATAATTATATGGTCAATTAATCATTGACAAAGAAGGAAAGAATATCCAAAGGGAAAAAGATAGTCTCTTGAACAGATGGTGTTGGGAAAATTGGACAGCAACACGCAAAAGGATGAAACTGGACACTTTTTTACACCACACAGAAAAGTTTATGTGCTGCCAAAGCGAGCACTCACCATACAGAAACGTAAACTCAACATGGATTAAAAACCTAAACATGAGGGGCGCCTGGGTGGCTCAGTGGGTTAAAGCCTCTGCCTTCGGCTCAGGTCATGATCCCAGGGTCCTGGGATCGAGCCCCACATCGGGCTCTCTGCTCAGTGGGGAACCTGCTTCCTCTTCTTTCTCTGCCTGCTTCTCTGCCTATTTGTGGTTTCCATCTGTCAGATAAATAAAAAATTAACAAAAAACCCCTAAACATGAGACCTAAAACCATAAAAATCCTAGAAAAAAAGCTCAGGTAGTAATGTCACTAACATAGGCCATAGCAACAGTTTTGCTAGATATGTCTCCTGAGGCAAGAGAAATAAAAGCAAAAACAGGCTATTGGGATTACAGCAAAATAAAAAGTTTCTGCACACAAAGGAAATAATCAACAAAACTAAAGGGCCACCTATGGAATGGGAGAGGAGATTTGCAAATCACATATCCAATAAAGGGTTGGTATCCAAAATATATAAAGAAATGATACAACTCAACACCCAAAACCAACAACCAAAAAAACCCCCAAAATTATTAATTCAATTAAAAAATGGGCAGAAGAAATGAACAGACATTTCTCCAAAGAAGACATACCCATGGCCAAAGGACACATGAAAAGATGCTAAACATCACTCATCATCAGGGAAATGTAAATCAAAACTACAATGAGATGTCACTTCATACCTGTCAGAATGGCTGGAATAAAAAAAAATAAAGCAAGAAATAACAAGTGGTAGTGAGGATGTGGAGAAAAAAGAACCCTTGTGGACTGGTGTTGGGAATACAAATTGGTGCAGCCACTGTGGAAGACAGGATTGAGGTTCCTCAAAAAATTAAAAATAGAGCTATCCTATGATCTAGCAATCACACTACTGGGTATTTACCAAAAAAACCACGAAGACACTACTTCAAAGGGATACATGCACTTCTATATTTATTGTAGCATTATTTATAATAGCCAAATTATGGAGGCAGCCCAAGTGTCCATCAATATATAAAGAAGATGTGGCTAAAATAATTCAGCCATCAAAAAGAATAAAATCTTGCCATTTTCAATGACATGGATAGAGCTAGAGAGTATGACGCTAAGCGGAATAAGTCAGTCAGAGAAAGACAAATACCATATAATTTAAGAAACAAATCAAATGAGCAAACAGCTAAAAAGTGAGAGAGGAGAGAGACAAACCAAGAAAGAGATTCTTAACTACAGAGAACAAACTGATGGTACCCCACAGGTCGTAGGTGGCAGGATGGGTTAAATACGTGACAGGGATTAAGGAGTACACTTTTCATGATAGGTACCAGGTGTTGTACGGAAGTGTTGAATCACTATACTGTACACTTGAAGCTAATAAAACACACTATGTTAATGATATTGAAATTAAAATAAAACAATTAGCAATAATAACAACAGCAATAAAACATATCATAAAAGAAACATAATTGAGAGATTACTAGTGAAGATATTTTATAAATTTTAATCCTCTAGAGGGGTGCCTGGGTAACTCAGTGGGTTAAGTGTCTGCCATTGGCTCAGGTCATGATTTCAGGGTCTTGGGCTCAAGCCCCATGTTGGGCTTCCTGCTCAGTGGGGAGTCTGCTTCTCCCTGTCCCTGTGCCCCCTGCCCATGCTCCCACTCTTTCACTCCTTTTCTCTAAATAAATAAGTAAGTAAGTAAATAAATAAATAAAGTAAATAAGTAAGTAAGTAAATAAATAAATATATTAAAAAATTCTATAATAGTCATCTATACCCAAAACACAAAGTGAGTACTTCTATTTCTCTTTTTCAAACTAGGAAGCTGGAGTTCAGGAAGACCAAATAGCTTGCCACAGAAACAAAACTACAAAGTCAGCTGAGCAGGCATTTGTCCTTGGCTTGAAAAAAGACAAAAACAGTGTATTGTGGTTTTGTCTCCCATTTTTCTACAGTAACATGGTCTTTCTAAGATCCCTCAGTCAGAATAAAACTCCTGCTTCTCTGTATTTCAACTGTATTTTGAACTTGAGTACAGCACTGAGTTTACAGTCTACCTTGTACCATAGGTACTTGTGTCTTTCTTTTTCATACCACCCAGCCATGTGAAATGTACACACACACATGAGTGCACATGCTCCTACACACACAAACACAAACAGTATCAGTCCACAGAGGAAAGTACTTGCCCAATAAATACTCAGTGAACTGGTACAAAGAGAATGCAAGTTTAACCTATCACTGATGAGCCTTTATTAATATTTCTAATTTCAGTCTTAAAGATAAAACAGGCATGAAATCCACAGAATATACCATCAAAGACCAGGCACACTGACACAGGATTGTAAAGAATGTAGAACAGTGAAAATGGAAAATACTTTTAATACTTGCAAAAGATGAGAGTATAGAAATCCCAGGTGGTGCTACATTTTACTGTTGTAGTTATTGGCGTTATAGAATTTAGTTTTAAATGGACTTTTTTCAAGTCAAATATCTTAATAGAAATGGAGTTATAATCATACAATGTGGCAAATTTTCAGTATCTAATGACTCCTGAAAGCTTGCCAAAACATGCAGATTTTGAAAGAAAAGGTTCACCTCTTTCTTGATTTACTACAGGGTAAATTACAGACAAGTTAGTGTTGAATTTGGCTAAGGAATTGAGAATAAGATATAAAAATGAGCAAAAGAAAAATATCTAGTATATTGTCCTCCCTAGGCAACACTGATCATTATCGTGTGAGGATGCAAAAGATTTTCAAACAATTATGGAAGTATTTAGTCCAAGAATATCTCCCTGAAATCATCATCAAGTATGAAGAGGGAATTAGATGCATTTAACAAGCTGACAGGAAAGTAGGTAAACCCTAGTGAATGAGCTCTGTATAAAGAAAAAGTGATAGTGAATTAACATGATATCCAAATAGCCAGGAAGGCTCTTATAATTGGTGAAATATTTGTTCTTAGGAGGGATGCTGAATTCAATGTTGAAAGGAAACATGTCTGTTCATTCTTTAACATGACTCATTTCTAAAGGCAATACTTTAACTCAAGATAAGTCAACAAAATATCCAAGTACATTTGGTGTGAAATATTTGAAAAAATCCCTACAGGGAGCTATAAAGATTTATACCCTCTGGGCTTTTGAAGAATATATGTTTAAAGCTAAGAAACACATAGACCAGGTAGGTATTCCATGCATGATGCTGGCAGACAATAATGTAATCAATTTTCCCTATAATTTTATTAATGTGATATAAAATGCATTAAGAATATTTGGTTAACTCAACACATACTTTTTAAATTTTACCCACTAGACCACTAAATATAATTCTTCCTCCTTCAGTGATCTCTCTTCACATTAATCACATAATGTGTATGAGAAATTCTATCTTCTAATAATTTCACATTTCTTTTATGTTCTTCTGTCATCTTTGCTACTCACCCATTTTAAGCAATAGCCTCTTGCTATACTTGCCTGTGAGTTACTAGAGCAACACTCATCATTTTATACTTCTGCTTAAAACTCTTCATCGTTATTGGGTTGAAATACAAAGGTCCTCTGATTTTATTCTTCTCTACTTCTTATTTCATCACTCTTTGTTTCACTCACACTAGACTGTTTTCATTTCCCCAAACTCCCCGTGATACTTCACACCTCACGTCCACTCTTGTCATTGTCCTCTAGGCCTCCCTACTTTGCTATTTCTACTCACCTTTCAAGGTTTAGTTCAAGTATTACCTCCTCTTGGAATTTATTCTACCACTTTCTCATGATCACCCCAAATTGTTAGGTTCTTTTTTTTTTCTTAAGATTTAAGATTTGTTATATATGAAATTCAAAGACTGTCCCTACCACTTACAAATTATTCGCAATTGAGCAAGTTTACCTTACTGATCTTTAATTAGTTATCATATATAAAATGATCTGATATATGCTATATGATTAAAAACCATATTGTTTTTACAAAAATGAAGTGCATTGCCTAAAGTATACAATTTCCTTTTCTTTCTGTTCTGTGCTCCCCTTTCATACCTCTATGAGTACACTGATAAGAGTGCTTTGCCAGAATTTCTATTTCCCTGGTGTCCTGGTGAACTTCTTGAGAGAAGAAACATAATGTATTATCCAACTCTATATCTCAATGCCTAATCAAGGACTAGAAAGGGCTAATATCTATTTATAATTTAGGCATTTGTTAAGAACTAATGCTATACTAAGAGTTTTATGGATTAGAAGAATGTATTCAACATATACTTTGCCCTTCATTAGCAGATAAGAGCATGTAAAAGAGAAATGGGCAGAGCATTAACGTGATGAAGAATGCTGTGAATACCATTAAGTAAACACTGGCAACAGCATGAGATTTTAAAAGCCAGCACATACTTTCATCTTGATAGAAAAGAGGGTAAATAATCTTTATAGAAAAGGGGGTTAATACCAGGTGGAAGTAACAGAGCTGCAAATGAGGAAGATTTTAAGGAATTTGTAGCATTTCAGTTAACTCTTGGAAAGGTAGGTAAGATACAAGCATAGATCCAAGAAGTAAAGGTAGAAATATTAGAGGGGAATAAAGAAAATCAAAGTCAGGGAATGTTAGACAAGTTTGGTTGCTAGCAAATAGGTCCACTAGATTAGAGCTCATGATAGAAAAAGTGGTGAATGTCTTTTACCAGCCAACATGGAGCCTAGGATGGTTCAATAGCTTAACCAGAATTTGAACATGTTGAACATTGTAACATATTCTCAGGCATAACTGCTACATGACAGGATTAATTTATCTCAGTGGTACTGCATCCTGAGTGACTTAAAACAGTGGATTTTTTTTTCCTTCACTACAGACATTGTTCATTCATTTCATTCATTAAGCTGAAGAAAATTTAAAAATCTTCCAGAAAACAGTTTAGTATAACTATCCTAAAATTTTTAATGAGTGAAAGCACAGGAATAATCTTCAAAAGAAAGAAGCTATTTTTTTTACTGATATCATTTAAATATAATACTCATAGTACATAAAATGTGAACAGTAACAGAGCATTACCTCATCTGATGAATGGAAGAAGCTATTTTTCTACCACCAACTGGCAATAGAAAGAGCAAAACTCCTGGAGGAAATTAGCAAATCTTGAAGGTGTGGATGACATTCTGTAGTATTGCTTGTCTAAAAAAAAAGGCACAACCTATGGCACTAAACTCTAAAGCCAAACAGCAGCAGACACTCTCTCCATTGCAAAATGTACATTTTTTTCCAGGGATTAATCTCTAAAGATGCCAATATTTAAGTTTCCTGTATATTAAAGGTACACTAAGGAGTCAATTGAATCTCTTTTCTATGTCCCTCTCTCCTCTGTTTTAAACACACACACACACACACACACACACACACACACACACGCAGAGGAAGTTTCAACTGAAGACCAAAGGAAAACAACTTCTCATACTCTAGGAAGCAACTGTAAATTTAATAAGAACCTTTCCTGTAATTTATATTGTATTGTGATTGTATGTGCTTATGGGTGAAATTAAAAGTGTCACTGATAGTAATCTGAATGCAGATATGGAAAGTATCCACAAAATAAAGGCAGAGAGTTTTATTAAATGCCAGAGCTTGACAACCAAGGTATGAAACTAGGTCTTTTAACATGATCTAAAAACAATGCAAGTGGCAATTTATGAATTAATCTTAATAGTTGACTATATGAACAAAACCATAGAAAAATAAATATTGAAATCAGGGCTGATTTGTCCATTAGGTATAACAGCCACAGCGCCAAGGGTCCACAACAATTTTAGGGGCCCATAGAAATGTTTTAATTTTAATTTCCTTTAAAACCAGGAAAAAAATGAATATAATAAAATTTAATGGATAGCAATGAATCCTCCCTGGGTTATAGTTGTCTTTCTACGAATCAGTTGTAAAGTGTAACTTTGTAAGATTTTTATTATGGAGAAAGGGGATCAAGAAGGCAAGTGCCTATAGACCATGAAAGTCAGATATAGTCCTTCCTGAATTCATTGTAGAAGTTACCTCTGGTACCAAAAGAAGGAAAATGCTATTAGAGAAGAGTATATAGAGAGAGCTCCTCAACTGTTTTTGTAATATTTTATTTATTTAAAAATATTAAGCAATTGATTCATAATGAATGAATCTGATAAAGTTCTTTTGGGCACATACATGTTTGCTATATCTTTTCTATCATTTAAATTAAAAAAAATTCACAATTACAGTGTTAGTAACTGATCCTCCTTTTGAGTGAAGTGCTATTTATCATTAAATTTTTTTAAGGGTAAAATTTTGGAATTTGTCCTTAAGATAAGCTGTTAATTTGGTCTTATAGATATTTTTTACCTCTGAAATGAACAAACTTCCCTTGGAAAGAAATGTTTCATCTCAAGAGAGATGTGATTTTAATTTACAGAGTTTCTCTTATAGCCAAAAAATTAAGACAGTGGACTTTAAAAAAAATCAAGTTGGTTATGGATTTTTTTATAGGGTATTAATGTTCCCTAGTAAAAACTGGTATGGCAACAAAAGGTGTGGGGTATTTTGGGCCAGATTTCCTTATTTTAAAATGTATTATTTTGTTCCAACTCCACAACTTAATAAAAACATACTTAGGAATGTAGAAGAGATGGAAAATGTAAAAGTTATTTAAAAATTAAAATCACTAGAAATGAGGGTAAAGGATATATAACTCAGGCTGACTGGTCAAGGGCTTTCAGTGCAGTAGTGGTTTCAGAGCAAGGGTTTATTTTCCAATAAATCAGCTGTTTTCAGTTAGAAGGTCCATTTTCACTAGACTGTAAGCTCCATGAAGGGGGGTTTTTGTTTGTTTGTTTGGGTTCACTGCTGTACCTCCAGCATCTGGAGCAGTGCCTGTCATGTAGTATATTATCAATTACTATGTGCCAAATGAGTCAATCTATAAGGACTGAGCTTTATAAAGCCATAAAATTATTACTGGTAGTATTAATCATTTTCGTAGATATCACTTCTTGACTTCTCTTATGAAAGATAAAAAGGGGAATTATCTATTTATTTTTAATCAGTTCAAACCCCCTACAAACTTGGTTTACTTAGGTGGGAAAATTTGAAAGATCTCAAAAGACAGAAGTTTTTTGGGATAGTCAATGAAGAAACAGGAAAAGCATTCACACAAGAACAAAAGTAAATACTTTCTTAGAGCTACTCCTCAAAAGACAGCTCAAAATGCAGATGGTCACAAGAAAATTGCAGTCCACAGATGATATTAAGATGGTAACACAGATGCAAAGAGAATGAATCTTCATAATGACTTTGTAATATATTGAAAATACTGAGAAGTTTCCAGAATTATACATTCAAGTTAAAAATTGAGTACCTGTGGCCTACAGTTGCTTCTAAGTATCAGATGGAATTTTTTCTTTGTTTTTTATTTAAAATACACCAGACTGAAATAAAGATCAATCTTTTGCCAGAATAATGGAAGATAACCAGCAAGATAACTGATGTCTAAGTATGTGGGTTTGGCAATGAATGAAGAAGAGAATGGGGGGGGGGGAGGAGAAAGGGTGGTGAACATCTGGGGTGGTTTCTCTTCTAGGAAAAGAAAAAAAGGTCATGTCCCACCCAGTGAGAAGAAGTGACCCCCTAAAAAATGTAAGTGATCTTGCCTGACCTGTGACGCGAGCACGGAGATGACCTCGGCTGTTTAACTGCAATGTGTGTTTCTTGTTAGAAAAAGTGAGAGAGATGTGCTCTGCCATAAAAGAATGTGAGGGATATGAAGGTGGTGAAAGGCAGAGGAGAGCAGTGGAGCATGAGGAACTTGACGCAGGCTATGGAAAAAATGGAATATTAAGTTGGCCCTGCCTCTTAAGAATGTTAGGTAGAAAAGAAAGATAAAAATCTTTGTGTATAAATATCGCTATGTACATAAAGAGATGCCCAGTACGTGTACACACACACACACACACACACACACATACACAGCTTTTTGTTGTTGTTTCATTGTGGGTATCAAAAATGTTTCTGAGGGACGCCTGGGTGGCTCAGTTGGTTAAGCGGCCGCCTTCGGCTCAGGTCATGATCCCAGCGTCCTGGGATCGAGTCCCACATCGGGCTCCTTGCTCGGCAGGGAGCCTGCTTCTCCCTCTGCCTCTGCCTGCCACTCTGTCTGCCTGTGCTCGCTCTCTCTCTCCCTCTCTCTCTGACAAATAAATAAATTAAAAAAAAAATGTTTCTGATCATCTCTTCTACTTCTCATTAAAATGACGCTATTTACCTGCAGGAGAATAGGCCTGTATGCATGTCTCTAATAGTGCAAAATATCTAACACCATTTTCCATGAACTCCTAGAGTCCCAAGTCCAAAACATAAATTTATGTCAGTTCAACCTCCAGTCCTTTTACAGATAATCAGACCAAGTCAACACCCTTATCCAACGCTTGGCAGTATCCTCAGAATTTTTTTTTTATTCTATAAAATAAGTGGTTTTTCTGCTCGAAGCAGCTGAAAATCCCCACATTACAATATAATAAAAGGAAATTCAAATGTCTTGACCTACATAAACTCCTAACATTTGTTTCATCTGTTAAAGTCTCTTTCATCCCTTTCTCTTCCCCAGCAATCCATTCCCTCAATTCCCTTGGGGTCTTCTCCATGGAGCCCCATTACCTAAGTAGGAATTCACCCAGCAAACAGCTGTGGAGAGAAGAGTGGAACTGAGGCACAAGGCCAAACCAGGACAGAAATATTGGGGTATGATCCGAAATCTATTGGTATGAGGAAAACCGAACAATTTTGAGTTCTCAATTATGTTATTGTTAAATGGTGTGACTTATGGTTTGTCTCATCAGTTTTATTATGGAAATAGAGGGAAGATTTTACAATGGAAGGATTTGGGTTTTTCCCAGGGATTTTATAATAAAAAATCTTATTTATTCAGTTATTAGTTATGAGTCAAGTGTTCTGTTTATCTATTTCAAAAGTCCCTGACTAAACCTTTACTGGGCTGTGATTTTTTTTTTTAATACTCCAATAAACCCAAAGAAACAGAAACTTTTATTTTTTAGAATGCCTGCATGAACTGAGACGCAACTATTAATGAAGCTCTTGAAACAGATCTGGGAAATGATAGTCTTCTCCAGTTCCCTTGTCCCCCTTTCCCACCCCCAACCCCCCGCAAATATGATGAAAACATGAGGTATTGTTACTCTTTCACTTACACAAAGCACCAACGTTTAATAAGAAAATCAACTCTGGTCAATGATTTAGTTAAACCCTGGAAAGCACATTGGATAACAATTTCCTCTTGCTTTTCCTTTCCTCTGGGATTCCCTCCAGCAATCTCAAAGCAGAGTGAGCCAGCTGAGATTCAGTAGTTAAAAATAAATGTATTATTAAAAATAGGGCATTATTTTGAAATATGCAGAATCGCACAAGGCATTATTATCTAGTGACATGTGGTTACACCTATCCTAAGTACTTATCTCACTGTGAATATTCTGCCACGTGTCTTTTTTCCTTACTTTCTTTGTATCCTCCTGTGTTCTCCACGAGAGGGCAGACAGGGGCAAGCAGAAGACAACTCTGTTAAGAAATCTAGTTAAAAAATAGTTTGATAGCATAGGAAGTAAAAATAATATTGTCTAAAATAAGATTTAAGGATTATCTGCAGGGTTTTAAAAAAATTTTCTTCCATATCTTCATCTCTCCATATCAATGCATTTATCATAAGCAATGTGGGTAAAGTATTTTTTGTGTGTTTAGGTTCACTAGTGAAACATGAATGATCAAAGTTGCATCAATTTCTTTTCACCCAGTAAGATGGGTGATTGTGGGGGCACCTGGGTGGCTCAGTGGGTTAAAGCCTCTGCCTTCAGCTCAGGTCAGGATCCCAGGGTCTTGGGATCGAGCTCTCTGCTCCGCGAGGAGCCTGCTTCCTCCTCTCTCTCTGCCTGCCTCTCTGCCTACTTGGGATCTTTGTCTGTGAAATAAATAAATCTTAAAAAAAAAAAAAAGATGAGTGACTGTGTCACTTCTTAAATCTTGTGATTTTGTAGTTATTTCCTTTGACTCTGATGGTTCCAGTAAATAATTCTTAAGAACAATTCCCAATTTTATTCTGAGGAAAACTGCTTCAAAATTATATTCTTATATATATGATCTGGGTGTATATGTGGTTTAGAATTGAAATGATGATCTGGATTTTATTTCAGATATACTACTAATTTACTAGGGTACCACATTCATATACAACAACTCAGTTTTCCCACTGTGTTACTATAAAATGAAGACTAGTTCTAGATAAGTCAAATAGAAGATTTTATGAATTATGCTTGGTTTCCCCTAACAAAGTTACTACAAATATAAAATATATCATGGGTAAATGGCATTATAGGTTCATGGATGGGCTGTAAGAACCACTCTTTAAAGATTTTTTTTACCTTAAACTTCTGGGTAACAAATTTAAAGTAATAAAACCCCCAATTCTTATTTTTTTCTGGAAATTCATAAATTCTAAACATTGAAATAGGAATAAAATAATTTTGTGATAAGTAAAAGGAAAAAGTACAAATTTGATTTAAAAAAAAATACTGTTAAGGGGCACCTGGATGGCTCAGTCGGCTAAGTTTCTGACTCTTGGTTTCAGCTCCAATTACGATCTTGGGGTCCTGGGACAGAACCCACCTTGGGCTCCTTGCTTAGTGGGGAATTTGCTTATCTCCCTCTCCCTCTGTTCCTCCCCTCTCATGTTCTCTCTCTCACTCTCTAAAATAAATTAACAAATCTTTGAAAATTTTTAAGAAATACTGTGAAAAGTAATGTGAAGGCTACCTGAATTCATCATCTAATATTCTGTTTTCAGCAACCTACTTCTATTACACATTTTACATTTCCTTTCACATCATATTGTACTCACCTTAAATGGAATAAAAACTTTTGATATGCACTGACATTGACTTCATTAAAATACTAAGTTTTGACATTTTGGAAGACTTTTCTTATTCCATTCTAATAAATGGAAGGGTTTTGGATTTCAATGACTGAAAGGAAGTCAGATTTTAGTTATATGAATCCAGGGTAACTTCATTCATGGATCAGAAAAGACCTCTCGGGGCTTACAAAACCTTTATTATTTTCAACTACAAGAAATAGTTTGGTAGAGAGCTTGATAATGGAAAACATATTCTTCTGCGATCAATCCACTTTGGGGAGCTTTCCAGCTGTGAGACAGTCTCTCAAACTTAAAAGTTCTCCAAAGTTCTCCTTGGCCTGGAGCCCAAATTTACTTATAACAGAATATGACTGTGTAAAAAAAGCTTTACAAAATATAGCAATTTTTGTCACCTTGCTAAAAAGTTAAAATGATTTATGACATCGTTAAAGATTGTTAATGCTTCAAATGGTTAGATTTGAATGTTTAGAGTTAGCACAATTTAAATTTTTACCTATTATTTTAGATTGTATTAATTTTTATAGGCTGAACAATAGGCCCCCAAAACTAAAATTTTTACTTTACCTTGCTAAGTATGTCACATTGGATTGGGCCAGTGAAGAAACTTACCTATCTGGTGTATAAAGAGTATTAAACTATGTTATAATCATCATAACAAAGGAAACAAAATCTTTCTTTACATAAAATAGTTATAATCTTAAGATACAAAAGTCGCTACAACACAATTCAATGTAGGGGAGTTTTGATATTGAAAATTCGTAGACATGTCTACATTTAAAGTTATTCTAACATGAAGCAATGACAGAGTGATTCCAAAAGGAAAAAAATAATGATTTTTGATGTGTAATTGCACAATCCTTCCACCACTAGTAAGACAAATCTAGTACAGATGATGAGATTCATATATTATACTATCTTAATGTCTGGTCTAGTCACCTAACTCCAATAATCTTGTGAAAGATAAAGACATAATTTATATTTCATCATGATGGATTGCCTTTGGGACCTCAAAATGTGTAAATTCTCATTTGACATGACTTGTCTTCAAGCCAACCCCATTTATTTGGAAACACTTTGAATCATCCATTTTATCACTTGCGGAAGAGTTAAAACAGGCATACACCTTTACCTGTAAGTATGATTCAAAATACTTAATTTAAAAGTGATAGTGGCAGGGGTGCCTGGGTGGCTCAGTTGGTTGAATGTCTGACTCTTGGTTTCGACTCAGGTCTTGGTCTTATGGATCATGGGATAGAGCTCTGCAAGGGGCAGTGTGCATAAGAGGGAATCTGCTTGAAGATTCTCTCCTTCTGTCCCCACCCCCACTCACCTGTGTACTTTTTCTCTCTCCCTCAAATAAAAAAATAAACCTTAAATGAATAAGTAAAAGTGACAGTGGCAGTGGCTGATATAGAACTTTTTTCTTAGACAGACGCATCAATGTAAACTCTAACACAATATGACTCTTTAACTTCTTCTTTTAAAATGAATGTGCATGTTTTGAGATACATCACTAGTGTATACTAGACTCTTTATTTCTAATAAAGCCTACAGGAGGGAGATATTGTAATAATCTAATCATGTAATTGCCTCAAAGTGTAGAACATTAAAGTATTTTACAAGGCGCTGCCTCTATGCAGATGGTTGCAATCACCACCTTCAAACTGACGCCCAAATCTACACCTCCAGGCCATCAATTTTCCTGAATTTCAGACTTGCAACTGAAATTCAGATATCTCACAGGTCGCATAAACACGCCAACAAATAAACTCAATAACTCTCCCTTCGAATCTCTGCTTTTTCCCAGGTCCCTTGCTCAATGAGAGTAGGAGCTTACCAGCCCAGAAGTTTAGGAGACTATACACAATTCTCTCCTTAGCTTCCACCTCTGACCAGTCAGTAAACAAACTGATAATTGTCCTTTAAATCCTTCTTTAGTCATCCCATTCATGCCCAGTGCCTAATCCTTCAGTCTAATTTAGCGTGATCTCTACTTTCTAAATACCGAAGATTTCCCCACCATGTCCCTTGCCTCCAGTTTTTCCTTGCCCTTTTTCTCAGTGCTTCCCTCCAGCTCTCCATTCATCACCCACAAGCTGTGAGAAAAAGACCTCTGAAAGAACAAATCTCTTTGTGTCACTTCTCTTCTTAAAGATTTTCAGTTTTTCTCCTCACTCAAGAGTAGAGTATGTCCTGCATGTATGTCCCTCACTTGTCCCCACTCTCCATGCATGCACCTGCCACTCCAAACCATTTGTTACTCCGAGTACAGAAAACTTGCTATAACTTTGCACATGTTCTCCCCCCTTAAAAATGTGTCCTTCTCCCTCTTCTGCTTATTTTTAAAGATATTATTTATTTATTTATTATTTGAGAGAGAAAGAAAAAGAGAGAACTGGGAGGGAAGGAGTGGGGGCGGGGAGAGAGAGAATCTTAAGCAGACTCCCTGACACAGGGCTCGATCTCACCACCCTGAGATCACGACCTATCCCAAAATCAAGAGTTGGTTGTTTAACCATCTGAGCCATCCAGGTGCCCCCTCTTCCGCTGAGTTTACTCTCATTTTTCTTCTCTTCACCTTTGAGCAGTTTACTTCATTTGAGAATTCCTTTCTGAATTACCAGTGAGGGTTGGATACTCCTTCCACTATACTCCTGCGCAACCACTTATTGTCTACCTGTATCATACAGTCTTTCACTGTGCATAGTAACTGTTGCCTCACAGGCTTATATCAATATACTGTAAACTGTTTAGGGATGAAGTTTATGCCTTTAATTTTGATCAGAGCTTTCTGAATTACAGGTCAAGATGCTCAATAAACAAAATCATACAAATACTTCTCTGCTAAGCAAAGCTCTTTGACATTCCTGTATTGACTGATAATCATACTATTATATCACATATAATGAGATTACATTAACTAATATGATATGCTTTAGAGTTTACAAAGGATTTCACATAACTCATGGAAGCAGGCAATGTTTTCATTTTGTGGATGAAGAAACAAACTTCTACAATATTTAACTAATTTATCCAATGTTCTTCAGTCAATGTATGGTAAAATTGATACTCAATCCAGTTTAAGTTTGATTTCAAAATCACACTTTTGCAGTTGGTCAAACTGAGTAATCTGGCTTAAATTCACAACCTAAAAGCTTACTACTTCTTAATGTTAAGCAGCTTTAGTATGCATTCCATTAGCTCAGAGACTGGGCTAAAATCCCGAGCTGCAACAGCCACATCAAGCAATAATAGTTCATTGGTAATCGCCCCTTCAAGCTGTTATATATCCAATGCTCAGTATAAAAGAGCCATGGTATATTATGGAAAGACAAGCCCTGCTCAAAATCCTTTGGGGAAACACATTAATTGCAACTACAGGCACACATTATGAAGAATCATCATTACCCTTGCTGAGCTGTTTTACAGACAGGGAAGATGAATAGGGCCAACATTTTTTCCATAGGAGGACATCTCCAAATTTTTGAGTAGGTACCAGTAAAAGATGATCAGCAGAGGGGAAATACTTTATATTTTGTTAATATCTCTCTGTAATAGTGATGATCTTCAACTCTACCAAAAGAGTTATAAAACCAATTTTATGGCAGAGGGAACTAGGGCAACTTTGAGGTTCATTGCCCTAAACACAGCGAGATAGCCCTTTTTCTATCTCCTTTCAACATAAGATCTAATGTAGCCAGTGTAACTTAGGCGTTGTTTTTATTGAATTTTACCTTAAAAGACATATTCAGAATGTTAGAGGAGGGTCCTTATTTATTAGTATATTATAAAAATATAACAATATGTGTGCATATATGTTTGTATAGGTGCGTTTAAATCTTCTGGAAAATAGTTAAAATGTTATAGACAAACCTTTATTATTATATTTTTTCCTTATTATTTTAGAGATAATATGAATAAAGCCAATAAGGACTACTTGACTTGCCTAACATACCCCAATCAATGATCATAACTATTTAATAAGCATTGGTCCCTATAGTTAATAAACATTGTTACCCATTAGAAAGTATACTGCCTCCAGGTCAAATTCTTCCAAACTCATGTTTTTAGGGTTCTGAATTAACACTATATATATCTATATTCCTTCATATACATTTTATGATGGAAAATATATATCATATGCTGTCTGGAAGGAAATCTTTGCTCATCGTGGTTTGTCACAGGATCTTATCCCCAAGCTCCTCACATGGTCCCTGCCAGTCCTTTTAGGATTAGCAGCTGCTATGAGCAAACACATAGCAATAAGGCTGAGTAACTTGGCACACTTTAAATAGATCAAGTTTGGTTTTAATTTAAAGAATAATTTGACTCAGTAATGCTGTTTAAACAAATGTATAACCTCTCACAAAAACTCACGTATAGTAAGTGATCAAAGCTGTGGTTATTTAGGTTTCTGTTTTTAAAAATGTTGAGTTAATATTTTTAGCAAAAATTTTCATTTAATTCTTAACTACAACTTTGGAGGAAGAGACCTAGTTAAAATTTCAGTTTCTATTACTTTGTCAGAAATAAGCACATTTGGTAACCATTTGGAATACTCTATTAGTTTCAAATCAATCCATATTTAAGGTAGGGAACATCAATCACTAACATTAAAACAGATTGAATCAGACAAAAATATCTTTACTTTCCTTAGTATCATGCTATTTCACTACTATAATGTTTTAAGTGTTATTAAGTGTAAAGTAGTCAGAAATATGGAGATAGTACAATCGTCATTTTTAGATCTTTAAAATTTAACTACACTCTTTATAAAGCAATGAGGAACTTGTATTTCTAATAAGACAGAGTATATTATTATCCTATTGCTGTTGTTATAAGTTACTACAAATCTAGTGGCTTAAAATAACACAAATTAATTATTTTATAGTTCTGGAGGTCAGAGGTCTAAAATGAGTCTTACTGTTCCAAAATCAAATATGTTGGCAGGGCTTCTTTCCTTTCTGGAGGCTCTAAGGGAGAATCCGTTTCCTTGCTTTTTCCAGCTTCTAGAAGCTGCCCACATTCTTTGGCACAAGGCCCTCTTCCATCTTCAAAGCCAGTAATAACTAGTTGCATGCTTCTCACATCACCTCATTCTGACTCTCCTGCCTCCCTCTTTTACTTCTAACAACACTGTGATTACACTGGGCCCACCCAGACAATTCAGGGTAATCTCTCCATCTCAAGGCAGATGAATTAGCAACCTTAATTCCATCTGCAACCTTAATTTCTCCTTACCATGTAACACATTCACAGTTCTGGGAATTAGCACATGAACATATTTAGTGGGACATTATTCTGCCTACCACATAGGGTTAAAAGACCCAGCTACTAAAAACAAAAACAATGCTTATATATATATTTACCATATATATATATATATATATATACTACTTACATATATATTATATAGTTATCATTATATAAATGTATTTTATTTAATATATAAATAGATATTTACATGCAAATATATAAATATATTTATATAAAATAAATATATTTATGCTTTTAGTATGTATTTATATATTTTTCATGCAAATATATATATTTTATATATATAATTTATTTATATATTTTTCATACAAATATGAAAAATATATAAATATATACTAAAAGCATAAATATATTAAAAAAGTATATTGAAGAGCTAACAAGAAGACCACAGAGATAAAAACTGAAGTAAAAATGGTAATTCATGGTGTGTGAGAACTAGTTTTGAGTTGAGGACATCTGTGCTCTAAAGGTTTTGGCATCATCACCTGGATGAACAGGAAAATAAAAACTCAGGAACCATGCAAAGTGGGCAATCTAACAGAAAACCCTCCCCACATGAATCTGGAATCCTTAATGATCCCACCTTCCTTTCTAACATCAGGCTACTAGAGAAAAAGTTACAGAGGCTATGAGCTGAGACGGGAGAAAAATGTCTCCAAGAAGTTGCAATCACAAGCTAACACTTCCTCAGATGTAAAGCCAAGTTTATATGTCTTACATGGACCAGATAGCTTATCTGGTAGAACCTCCAGCAGTCTGGCTAAAGCAAACACAAATTCTCTCTGGAGAAAATCACCCTCATCTTAGGCCTCAATGAATCACTAAATATAACTGTTTAAAGGCAGTCACCAGCATATAACAAAAAGTAATCAACTTCACAAGAAAACAAAGCATCATGAGTAACAACAAACACGAACAGTGGAAAGTTGAAAGACATCTGTTGACATTATCAGACATATACTCTAAAATAACTCCTTTCACCATGTTTACAGAAATAAAAGAAATTTGAAAATATTTACAGGAAATAAGAAATTAAAAAGTAATATATTTTTATAAAGAGCTTATGGTAATTAAAAAAATAAAATAACCAAAATTTTTTTAACTAAATGGATGGGTTTAATATCAGATTATAATGTCAGATTAGATACATGTAAAAAAATAATCTGTCAAATGTTAAGGAAATGTTATTCAAATGAGCACAAGGAATAAAAAATGAATGAAAAGTTTAAAAGAGAGAGATAACTTAAGAGACATGGAAGACAGAGTTGCAAAAAGAAAAAGAGAATGTTGGGTTGAGGCAATATTTGATAGGTGAAAGGTTGGGGATTTACCAGTACTGATACAAAACACCGTTTCATAGCTTTAAGAAGCCACACAAATTCCAAGCATGATAAATAAAAGGAAAGCCAAGCCTACCCACATATTAAACTAAAATACACTAGATACAAAAGAAAATGCTGTAAGATACACTGAAGCCTTCAATATGCTAATATGCATATGTACTCTCAACATTGTTAGCAATATAATTATTAGCAAAAGAAACTTCAAGAAAAAACATTCTCAAGGTAGCTTTCTGTAAATACATAAATCAGCTCACTTTACAGGTTTATTGATTATATATAATTTACATTATTTGATTATTTCAGGTAGCATGTACATAGTATAACTCATTATCTGCCAATGGCACTCCAATTTCATTACAATAAAACCACATTGTCTTTATATAAGGAGAATGTTTAGCTCTTGCTCTCTATAACTGGCAAGATGGACAAAGGGAAAATGAGATCATCAAGCATGCCCACATGTAGAATTTTTACAATGTGGAATTCCACATGTGGAATACAAGCCCACATGTAGACTCACAGTTTACATCTCTGTTTTCCCCTGAATGATCAAGTGAATTTTCCTTGTGATGCTGACCCTTAAAATAGTAACTCTGACCTTGATTCATTAAATTCTGTATCACTGTTTCACACAAATCAGAGAAATATTCTAATATAGTAGGGATCAATACTAACTTAATCTTTGTCTTTTGTTTTAAGATTATTTTTAATCTGAATTGTAGATTTGCACTATATCCAACATATATAAGGTCTGAATTTATGACCCTGAAAAGTAGTCAATTCCATAATCCCAAGACACTGTAAAAGCTTATTTAACCTATCCATAACCTGACCATTGACAGATGTCTAGATGAAACCAGATACTTATATTTAGTGTTGGGACATAAAAATAAATGTGGACTAGAATAAATCATAACAGAGTTATCCCGTTTTCTTTATTAAATCAGAGTGGGGATAGGCAAAGAGGTTCAAATTCCACTCAAATTATTGGGTACAATATCATCTTGTAATAAGAGAACTTTCCTAACCTAGTGGTTGGCCTAAATTTTCTTACCATTTTAAACACCTGTTAAATCCTCTTACAAACTTGATAGGAGTGAACACGAACACATTATTTTTAAGTTAGCAACAGTAAAATAAAATATCCCAGAAGACATTCATTCATTCATTAATTTCCAAACTAAGGTCAGAAATGATTTGACACAAGTATCTGGTATAGCAAGAGTAGAAGAGAATATGCCACCCAATAAGACAATATTTGTATTAATGGATAGCACCATATAATTTCCACTGGCAGAGATTCACAAAGGTTTCTATTTTTTGTTACATATAAATCAAGAAGATTATAAAGTCTTAAAATGGTTCCCTATAGGAGTTTTATTCTCACACATCGTAATCAAGTTTCTGCTGATAAAAGACAAAGACGTGAATTTAGTGTCTCTCTCAAATGGCATTATTTCAAAATGGGTCAGTTTAAAGATAAAAAAATGCCTTGCTGGTCTTGAAATCCTAATCTATATGTTCTATCAAATAAGGTGATACAATTACCTCAGATGAATCCACAAACCAGTACCAAAAAACGATCTTTGAGTTCTTGGAAATTAAATATATTAAGAAAACTATGAAATGTCTAATACTATCATTCTAAACATAACAGAAATTTCTCTTATACAAATCTTGTCAGATTAATTTTAGGATTGGTCTGTTAAGCATTATCTGTGGGGTCTGTTCATAAAGAAATTTAATTAAAATTGAATCATGGTATGATTTAATTAAAACATTTTAAATATATGGACTAGAATACATTATCTTGAAACGCTATTTCTTTCGTGCCTTTACTTGACTTCTTACAGAAGTTGAGAAGTATGCTTTTTGCCCAATACTTTGAAAAATCTAAAACCAGAGTTCTTAAATTGGCCCACACTGAATTCTCTAATGTCTTCCTAATTATCAAATTCAATTACCTTTTTCTCAAACTTCAACCTATTTGGTGATTCTTAGAGTTATTTATCATCTCTTCTGAAAACTCTACCACCCTTTGGCTCCCATGATCCCTTTGATCCTATTTCTATGACTGATTCTTTCCAGGGTCTTTTCCTGCATTCCCCTTTCCTCTGCTAGCCTGGTTCTGCTCTAACTTCCTCTTACTCATTTCCATTCTTCACAAAGTTAATTGGTGATGCCTTACCATGGGATTTCCTCTTTGAGGAATGGCAATCTCGGTAATCAACCCCTTAACAAAAGCTACTAAAAAACTGAAACAATATAATTAAAAAATAAATTTTAGGAGTATCAGTGAATATCTGTGTGGATAATGCAAGAAATGTGAGAGAACAGAAATCCAGAGAAGTGCATCTAACATTCAGAACTCTTCTGCTGTCATAGAATGTAACAGCTAGAAGAGGCTAGGGGAACTAAATCAAAGTCTTGAATCTTCCAAAAGAGTGACCCTGGTGAGTCAACCTTGAATCTGGACTGGGGCCCCAAAGGGATGCATTCTAAGACTGAGGGTGAAAATCAAGTAAATCACACCTTGTATACCATGAAGCTTGATTTTGAGTTATTTACGCAGAAAATCAAGGTTGAATTAAGTTCATCTGGAGGGTGAGAGATGTGACAATGGTAATTTAAAATCATCTTTGGTGGAAAATGACATTTTCCTAGGACTCAAACTAATTTCTATAAATTAAACCTTAAACTTAATATCCATCAGTCAAAGATCACCAGAAACATAAGGAGAGAAGATCCCATCAGTAAGAAGCAAGAGACATTATAGACAACAGAACAGGCTGACAGGTAAGGGTATTAGAATCATTTGACATAGATTATAAGTATATATTCTTAATATTTGAAAGGAGATACAGGGCAAGCTTTAGTCTGGGGGAAGAAGACAGCAAGGTTACCTAAAAGACTTGAGAAATCACTATGTAAATATTATAAACTGAAAAATAGAACATTAAAAATTCAGTGGTCTTAAGTTGGAGCAAATTGGACATACGTGAAACAAAAGTAGTTAAAGTAGAATAAAGACCTAAAAAAAAATAATAATCATCCAGAATGAAAAAAAAAATCATACCAAAAACCAAGAGGTAGGGAGCAGGAGAGGAAGGGGAGGATGGAATAAAAGGGAGCGCAAAAGAATACAACAATAAAGTTTTTTTTAAAAAGTTTAATTAGAGTTTTAGAATGAGAAGGCAGGGAGAATGAGGTAGAAGCTGTACTTGAAGATATAAAAGGATAAGAATTTCCAAAATTGATAAAAGACATCAATTCACAATTTCAAGAAACCCAAACAATCCTAAGCAAAATAAATAAAAAGAAAGCTAAAACTAGATGCATCCTAGTGAAACTGCAAAAAACTGAAGACACACTCTTCCACATGGCCGGAGAGAAGCCATAATATCCTTCTTTACATAAAAATATTAGCATTTTTTTCTTGCCCAAGGCATCTCATACCAGTTCCATAAATGATTAGAGATTTTGCTCCAAAATATTCTGTTAATCATGATTAAGTTTAAAAGAGGGGAAAAAAAAGAACTTTAAATCTTCAACTCTCTTTTGATGTCTTCAAAAGTTAACACTACATTTTCTTAATTGGAAAATATTTTAAAATGAGCTTTAAACATAAGCTAAGAGATAATTTATTTCTTAAATGGTGAGATTTTTCAAAGTACCTCATATTCTTATTTTCTATATTCACTAGAAAATGAACCACCATTAATAAAGGAGATGATAGATGTAACAGAGTGTTATATATGTCCTATCAAATGCATGGATATAAATGAGCTTGAAAAAAATCTTCAACTAAGAAAAACAAAACAAAACAAAATAAAACTCTCCCTTTTATTTTCTTTAATCAGGGAAAACATTTTATGGAAACTACAGTATTGAACATAATTGTCAAAAGGATGTTGCATGTGGGTTAAATAGTTGGGATTTTCAGTCTTGAAAATTAATTAGGTTTAAATGTTGTATGACTTTCTATTTTTAAATACGAAGTTAAATGTTATGTCAGATTGTCTGAAATAGCTCTTCTAGGCAACTCTTACTTCAAATCCACTCATTTCATTCAAGTCCCTGTCCTGGCAAAAGACAGAGACACAGACAGAGACAGAGACGGATGGAGATACCTCTCAGAGGATTCTTGGTACAATTTTATAGCTTTTTTTTTTTTTTAAATGAAATCATGAAATTCAAAAGCTCTGAAATCCATCTGTTGTGTGTGTATCTTTCTTATTTTATTTGACCACAGAACCAAACTGGAATTGACAAAGGCTATTTCTATTCTTCATTTTAACAACTTAGGGTGAATTTACTACAATATTTTTTGTTATCAAATCTGCTACAAAAAATACAGAATGTCAGACTAAGGGGGCTGCCACAGACCCCCTTAGGGTTGTTCCATAATACATGGTATATGCACCTTTTCAAAACTCTAACATATACCAAATTCCAAACACATCTGGCACTAAAGGTTTGTATATAGGATATATTCTTATACAAAGCAATAGCAAGGATCTCTTGGTGGCATATGTTTATAAATACATCATCACCTCCAAACAAGAGCAGATACGTCCAAAATTAACTAACTATAAGATTGGAGCTCTTGGGATTTTTGGGAGGAGGGGAGTGGTGGTGGTCAGAAAACAGTGGGAAGAGAAAAAGAAAAGATTCTCCTCTCTACAGTTCACATTTGTGCATAACTTGCTTAAAGTTTTGTATTTAATAATGAAGATTGACACATTCCTAAAAGTCATATATCACTGTTACATCTAGAAGACAATGTCCACTCAATAAAAATCAGCTTTCAATGTTAACAGAAAAAAGAAAGAGTATTGAGATCTTGTTTCAATACTTTTTTTTTTCTTTTTGGTAACTTGAACTCAAGGAAATTCCAAAAATAAGGACAGATTGGTTTTCATTCTCCATAGGCTAGTAAGCTGGCTATTTTTCTCTACTTTACTCTTCTCTACTTTATTCTTCAAAATCTTGGGCTAAAACAGTACACAATGAGGAGTCTATTTAATATGTATCTTTTCCTAAAGTGCATTTTCTAGAATTAAAAATTCATTGAAAATAGAAACAAAGAATAAGCAAAAAAGATTAGGCTTTTAAAAAAAGATTCTTTAAAAGAAAGATTTTATTTATTTATTTGTCAGAGAAAGAGAGAGCACAAGCAGGGGGAGCAGCAGGCAGAGGGAGAAGCAGGCTTCTTACCGAGCAAGAGCCTGATGTGGGACTTAATCCCAGGACCCTTGGATCATGACCTAACTTGAAGGTAGATGCTTAACTGGTGGAGCCACCCAGGCATCCCAAAATTCTTTTTTTGCAATGTAGGGCTCAAACTCACAACCCCAAGATTAAGAGTTGCATGTTCTACTGACTGAACCAGCCAGATAACACTAAAAATAGATTCTAATTAACCCAGTAATCTTACTTCCCTGTTAGATAGAACTATATGACTAAATAGAAAAATGAAAGGTCAAATTACATTCCATTATCAGACATTCCTTAGAAAATCAAATATACTTCATGTATCTTGATGGAAAATTAGATGTATGCCATAACAATTAGAACCATTAAGGAGTAAAGAGAGTAAAAGTACAAGTTACCAAGACTGATAAGTTCTGATTTAAATATATATATATATATATATTCTGTATTTTAAAAAGTAGGTCATATATACATAACTGTGAAGATCTTCAATGACTGAAGGACGGAAATTAGGCATACCTAATGTTTCAATGAACATACTTAAATAATAGTGCAGTCTTCAGAGTAATAAGAATGCTTTTTAATTTCTAATATAAAAACATAATAAGCAAATTTATTAAGCACAGAATAATCTTATTATTCATAGTATAGATTAAGAGCAAGATAAATTTATTAAACAATCTCTGTAAATACATACACACAATTTACCCTAAGAAAATGTTCCAATAGCCAGAGACAAAGTAATTCAGATCATTCAAGTTGTAGTTTGGTATTTGTACTTTTTTTGTTCTTTAATTTTTTGATGTGAATTAAAGATGCAGATAAGGAAAATATAACCAGCATGGCAGAAATCCCATTACCTTCCTTTCAATGGGGATAAGAGAAAAACTGAGAAGAGAAATACAGTATGTACGATATAGATATTTAATATAGAGATGGTTAGGAAAGATACCATTGAAATTATACTGACCTTTTTAGTTTTGTTTTATGACATTTATTTGTTGTTTTTTATAGTTTGTTTCTTTAAACAACCCCAAAAGCTCTAATTCCATGCTAAAGAAAACTGCTAAAATACTCAGGTAGGATACTGAAACAGTCTCAATATCATACAATATTAGATACAAGATAACTTGGAGATTCACTGACCATTCAGGGCTCTCTTGAGCTTGGAGTTTAGGACTTTTGCCCCAGCAAAAGGTGTGTGATGGAAAAGCATGCTGCTAGAATCTGGGCTTTAGAGTAGCCTTGCAGTGTGCAACAAAGAAACAGCCCTAGGTTACTGAAATAGATACTATAATGATTTTATACTTATTTTAAAATGGTGATATTATCAAAACACACATGAAATGCTCCCAAATACATGTTTCTTTGCTTTATGTTCATTTAACTGCAGATAAGGCCATGAAAGTAAGTACTTTTTGCTACCACCTCAGACTGAGCAACTGTGAAACTCAAGGTTACTGCATACATTTTTATTTCCCCAAGTGTTGCCTTCTTTAAAGTTTTGTTTTTATATTATAAATTTTATATTTTGTATAAGTAACTACTGTGTATACTACATATACTGCCAAAACAATGGATTATAATATAAGTGTAGTAAAATAAGACTTCAGGCTAATGCTTCTATCAAAAAATTTTGCTTATCACCCTAAAGCAGTAACTTTTAGCTACAACCAACAGCCTGCCCCATGAAAGACAATGTCAAGGGAATGAAAGGATAAGCCATACACTAGGAGAAAGACATTAGGAAAAGGAATAATTATGGAGACAGTAAAAAGACCCATGGTTTCCAAGAGTTGGGGGAAAAGAGATAATAAAGGAAACACAAAGGGTTTTGGGGGCAGTGAATATCCTCTGTTATGGTACTATAATGAGGTGAAAGTCATTACACATTTGTCTACACTAATAGTATGTACAAGGTTGAACTCTAACTTAAACTATGGACTTTGGGTGACTATCATGTGTCAATGTGGGTTCATCAACTGTAACAAATGTACCACTTTGGTAGGAAATGTTAATAATGAGCTTATGCATGTGTGAAGGCAAAAAGGCATATGGGAAATATCTTTATTCTCAGTTTTGCTGTGAACATAAAACTGCTCTGAAAAGATAAATCTTTAATTAAAAAAATCACTCTTTGATAATTATATACTGGATATATACAGGTGATCTTACATAGTGATATTCAGATTTTATATCAAACTAAAATGCATTTTAAATTGTCAGTGTTGGAGTGCTTGGGTGGCTCAGTCGGTTAAGCATCTTCCTTCGGCTCAGGTCATGATCTCAGGGTCCTGGGACTGAGTCCCACATCAGGCTCCTTGCTCACTGGGGAGCCTGCTTTTCCCTCTCTTTCTCTGCCTGCCTTCCACTTCCCCTGCTTGTGCTCTGTTTCTCATTATCTCTTCTGTGTGTCAAATAAATACATTAAAAAAAATCTTAAAAAAAATAGTGTTACTTAAGGGGCGCCTGGGTGGCTCAGTGGGTTAAAGCCTCTGCTTTCGGCTCAGGTCATGATCCCGGGGTCCTGGGATCGAGCCCCACATTGGGCTCTCTGCTCCGCGGAGAGCCTGCTTCCTCCTCTCTCTCCCTGCCTGCCTCTCTTGCCTACTTGTAATCTCTGTCTGTCAAATAAATAAATAAAATCTTTTAAAAAAATTGTATTACTTTTATTGGGAAGATAGTAGAAGTGAGTTAATTATATCCTCATTATACCTAATATATCCTCACAAATATGAGTTACATATTCAGTAATTTTACATGTGAATTTAATACATAATTTTATCTATAATAATTTAGGAAATAAGACTCTATAGCATTTCAGATTAAAATTTACTGCAAAAGGCATTTAATTGTGAGGGTTGCTTTGGCTTATAATTGCTTTTTAAACTAACCTCCTTCACAAAATTCACATCTGAACTGATCTAAGAAAGAATAAAACATTCTAACCACATACACATGTTCATGCATGCACACATAGTAACAGGTGTACATACAGGCAAATGGCAATACTTTAATAATATATCAGGGCTTTAAAATATGTTTAAGGGAAAAATAACTGTTATAACTGAAAAACATATACAATATTAAAAGAAATACGATGCAAAAAGTAAAAAGCTTGAATTGAAAATACAGTAATGTTCTTTACCACCTCACACCTCACTTCAGTGAGGTAGCCAGGTCAGGTTTTTTATCCAATTCTATTTTGTTTCATTAATTTGTCATTAGAATTTTTTCTTTAATTTTTATCATTGTTGCATACAACATTTGAACTGTAATTTATGACAGCGTGGTTGAGGTACAATTCTGTCCTCTCTATTGACACAAAAAAAGAAGCCAAAAAAATAAAAACCTCTATAAATGAGTATTCACTGCAATAACTATTTAGGCCAAATTTTAGGAAGCAGAAACTATAAGATATTCTCATTTGGAGTAGTACAAACAAAGATAGTGGACACAAGTTGTTAACCTTGGATATTACTGTTTCTTAGAATATGAAACTTAATTCGTAATGTCCTCAAGGTGTAAACGCCATTAGATAAATTTGGAAAAAAAAAAGGGGGGGGAGCTGTTTGGGAAAATGATAGAAACTACGGTTATCTTCTGCCACTAGATGGAGCCCAGGCATCTATATGCAAAAAACTTACTATGTTTACATTTGGCTATACTTGATAATTTAGAAACTCATATTGGAGTAGTATAATCTGAAGGAGAAACGGAGAGACAATAAGGGTTTTTTAGACTGTTGTTTCTCTTGGTGAAATAAAAATTAACTAAAAGTAGATGTTGCTTCTCTTAAGGGTTTTTTTTCTTCTTTTTTTCCTTCTAATATAGATTCTCTAACATGCAAAACACACTGACCTCTTTAGTTTCATACCTGCCTCTCAACATTCCATTTTGAAAAGGCTTCCTCAGATTTACTAATAATGCTCTTAAGATTATTCCAGTTTCATTTTTCTTGTTTTTTTTGTCTGAACCCATTGATCATATGAAACATTCAATCCTGATCTTGATCATATGTATCTCTTACCTGTGGCTTAAAGAAGTGGCTTTCTCTCTTGAGGAAATGGCAAAACTCGCTGATCAAACAACGGGCTGGATAACAAGTTCAAAAATGACAAATGGCCTACTTTGGACAAACAGGTATCACCCATTTTGCTGTGAGCTTCATCTTTAGGCCTCTGGGAAGTAGGGCACTAATAGAGGAAGGGCTCCTATGTGCAAAAGGCATGGGGAGAAAGGAGAAGACAGACTTGGTATGTCCCACCTTCAATAATTAAACTGGTCAACTTTCTAAGTATTATCTTGGAAAAGATTTAAAAAATATAGTCCCAAGACAAACATGTGAAAAATTCTGTAAACTGCTGAACAGTTCACAAACTTCCAAAAAATAGAATTTTGACATTTGTAGTTCTTTTTTTGTTTTTTTGAAGACTTTATCTATTTGACAGAGAGAGACATAGCGAGAGAAGGAACACAAGCAGGGGTGGGGGGTGGGAGAGGGAGAAGCAAGCTCTCCACTGAGCAGAGAGCCTAATACAGGGCTTGATCCCAGGATCCTGGGATCATGACCTGAGCCGAAGGCAGACACTTAACAACTGAGCCACCCTGGTGCCCCAACATTTGTAGTCCTAATGTGAATTATTTCATTTCTTTTTTATATATCCTGAAAAATCACAACATATAGTACTGGTGATTTTGCCAAGGCAGAGATTTGAACTTCATATAGTGTTATGTTCATAACATAACACTTAGCTTAAGAGTTGGTCTAGTTAACTGCCTAGAATATGTATTGCAACTCAGCTCTGTTGTCTCAATTTATTATTTATGAAAGAAATGTTTTTTGACTTTCCTAAAAACTTCTTTATATCATCATTTTGATGTTTTCTGTTTCATATTTGCAATTAATAGAAAGATAGCTAAAGATTAAGAAAGCATGAGGCCAGTGTTCAGTGAAGAAGGTGAAACGAGTACTGGAGGAGATAAAACATCTTGGAGTAGGAAGCATGTATTAGCTACCAAAAACAGTACTTGCACCTGGCTATCAGAAAGAAAAGGAACAAGTGTGGAAGTAACTGGACTGAGCCTGAGGCATCTTCCTGAAGCTTCACTTGCTTCCTCACATCCAAAGATCTTGTGTTTAGCATCAACAATTTATCAGCTACTGAGTATGGGAAGATAGATATGTATAAATGCAAGATAGTTATGAAACCTAGGAGTTTAATGAGAAAAAATACGAGAAAAGAGACAACTGTGGCACAGTGATATAAGAAATATAAATTACAACAGGATATTATGGGAAGGGTATCTTCCTTTGGGGTGTATACAGTTGGGAAGTGAGAAGGAGAGAGGAGATGAGGCTTCCATGAGACCATGATACAGTGATTTCTTAAGTTATTAAAAATTCAGGCAAAGTAAGGAAGAAGGATTGTGACTGAGAGCAAAGAAAGGAGATTCTTCCCATAGGTACGCTTCTCAGGCTGGAGTAAACCATGAAAAATTCACTTCTTTAAGGAGGAAGGTACCAGGATAATTGAAAGAAAAAGCTGGGCTGGAGAAGCTAATCATAAAGGATATTATCCTACTATGCCTAATGCCCAGAAACAGCCATTTAGAGTTTTAGGTGGAGAAAACTCATCAAAAGTCAATCTGTATTCCTTTTTTTTTTTTTTAAAGATTTTATTTATTTATTTGATAGACAGAGATCACAAGTAGGCAGAGAGGCAGGCAGAGAGAGAGAGAGGAGGAAGCAGGCTCCCCGCTGAGCAGAGAGCCCGATGTGGGGCTCGATCCCAAGACACTGGGATCATGACCCGAGCCGAAGGCAGAGGCCTTAACCCACTGAGCCACCCAGGCACCCCCAATCTGTGTTCCTTTAAAAGTAAGTTTTAGAGTGTCTTTTGAAGGATAAGTCAAATCACATTACTGCTCTACTCAAAAATTCCCATGTTTTTATTACACTAGCCAACAAGTCTCTCCAGAGTCTGTTCCCATGTTACCTCTTTGGTGCATCTCTACTCCTCTCCCCTTCTATCAACTCTTTCAATTGATCTTCCAGCTCTTCCTTAGACACACCAACCATCCTCCCATCCTTCCAGGGCTTGGAACCATTCTTTCCCCCTTTCTGGATTCCTGTACCCTAAAATAACAGTGCTACCTGCTCCTTTATGTCCTTCAGGTGTTCTGTAAGAGTTTGCAGAGAACACATAACATTCTTTGTGACCCTTCTGCCCCCATGTCCAACTCCCTCTCACATTTCCTTGCTTTGTTATTGCTTGTATCTGACTTATCACGATGTAAAATATTATCTATTCCATTAACTTATTTCCATAGTCTATCTTTATTAGAATGTAAGCTCTCCAAAGGCTTTGATTTTTGTATGTATTGCTGTTGGTATATCTTTAGAATCTGAGACAATTCCTGCCACATGGTTAGGCCCATTAAGTTTTTTTCCAATGAATTAAATCATTGTTGATAAAAATCATTATTAAAAATTTCAGTGATGAGGACCTCCAACTGAAGTTGAGTGGTGCAGAGTGAGAAAGCCTCCACAATCATATTAGAAGCTCCGAAGAGCATGACAAGACACTGTCTGTTCTTGCTTGATGGGAAAACATTTGCTCTGAAATGAAAATGAGAGGAGGCCAACTTGAATTTTTCTGTACTATCCGAGAGCAATAACCTAGCAACTAGCTGGTGCCATTTTTACATAGTTAATATCAAATGACACGATAGTCGTCACTTATTGATACCTATACAGAATATGTTTTGTTTTGTTCATGTTCATATTTTATCTTCTCAAACCAGTGAGATTCCCCTCCCTCTATTTTACAGAAAGGGAAGCAGACTGACCATGGGATAAGAAGTGATAATTTTCTAATTCAAATCCATCACTATGAGGTTGGAATCTATTTGATAGAGGGCATAAGGGAGATTCACAGCCCATGAAGGCCTTTTTTTCTTGAGTTTGGTGGAAGGCAGTGATGCAGCCCACTATAGTCAATAGAGTATCAGCCTTAAGCTTTAGATCAGAGAACTAAAAATAAAACAAGACATGTATTTGTAATCAAGGAATTTATGGACTGGCAAAGAGAAAAAAAATATCACCAATTTATAGAAAAATAGGGCATCATTTATTTTTGGTACAGAAGACTTAACTGTAAGACGTTATGGGAGGACTTGTTAAATATTTTTGAGACTACTATTTTTTAAACATCACAATCCTTCCCAATCACCAATGATAAGCTGAATTATTTCAAAATACTATAGAACAAATACATTCATCTGCCAATCTAGTACTAAGAAAAAAGAATCTTAACCTTGAAATTTAATTAGTGCCTCACTCAAAACCTCCTCCTCTACTAATTTTGGTATCGAAAAAGGAACTGATGACTTGGCAAAACAATCTAGATATGTATAAAAGAAGATTTTGACAGTCATTGATGTTGTAATTTCTGCATCTGAGTTACTACAAAGTTTTAAGCTTTTCTGATGTTAAGCATTCCCTTTACTTCAAATTTTGGCATTTAACTGCTTGAATTTCTATAATAGCCTTCACTCCGCTTGTTCTCACCAGCTACACACATTTTTTTTTGAGAAATATATGCCCATATACTTAATCTGCTTAGAGACACTATATTTTCATTGTTAACAGCATGGATTTTAAAATCAAATTTCTTGCATGCAGGTCACTGGTTGCTAGTTAAGTGACCTTGAACAACACATTTAACCTTTCTCTAAGTCTCACCTTCTTTATCTGACAAATGGAGGTGTAGAAATCAGCTTACCAAATGGTCCCAATGATCCAGTTTTTGGTATAGAAAATATACTTTTTGGAATACACTGTTCTATAACATCCTCCCACAGTGAACCGGAATTGGTTCTGTGTGAGCCATAGAATATGGTAGAAGTAATGGTTTGTGACTTCTAAATATAGGTTATAAAAGGCATTACAACTTCTCCCTTCTCCTCTTGAATTGTCCACCTGGGAAAGCCAGAAGCCATGTTTTAAAAACATTTAAGGAAGCAAGTGGAGAGTTTTATATGAGGAGGAACTGAGGTCACCAAGGTCAAAAGCTAGTACCATCTTGCTAACCTTGGAAGTGGGTCCTCGGGTCCTGGTCCAGCCTTTAGATGACTTCAACCTCAGCCAACATATGACAAAAACTGCAAGACAGACCACGTAAGGACTGACCAGCTAAACCTTTCTTGAATTCCTGACCAACAGAAGCTGTGAGCAATTAAAATGAGTCTTACTGCTTAAGCCCCTAAGGGTTAGGATAACTTGTTATATAACTGTAACAACCAACAGGAGTAATATCTGATTGAATTGTTTTAGGGATAAAATAAGGAAATGTATATAATGAGGTTAATGAAGTGACAAGCACACAGTACATGCTTAAAAATACTGTGGTAGATGCCACTAAAATTGCGTGTGTGTGTGTGTGTGTGTGTGTGTGCGCGCGCGCGCGCGTGCCTGTGTGTATAGACAGGTGTTTAGACCTAGGAAAATAGATAGAAAGTCCGGTCACATAGTGTCTCTGTTTGATGGGCTAGATTGTATTTCCCAGCCTCCCTTTTAATTAAGAGTGGTCATTTGACTAAGTCTTGCCAATGAAATGGGGGCAGAAGTTCTAATATACTGCTTCTGAAACGGCCCGCAAACCCTCCAATGGAGAGTATTCTACTCTGCTTTTATTTTTTCCTTTATAATGAAAGAAAGAAAAGCCTCATGATTTGGAAGGAGACTGAGCTCCTAAAAGAGCACATAGGAGGTTACACACCAAGTAAGAACACTAACAGTGATCTTTTAGGAAACAAAAAATAAACTGCTACTGTGGTAAGCCACTGATACTCTGGAGTTTACCCATTACAGTAGGGAGTATGATGTTAGCTAATATACACCTTCACTGGACACTGGTATCTTCCTCCCAATCAGGACTATCCTTTCTGTTATTGGCAGTGATTTCTGTGCCTAGTTCTGGTGTATCAAAGGAACTTAACAATGCATGAAAAAAAGATGGATCTCAACAGTTAAAAGTACCACTAAGACTAGGATCTGTCTCATCAGAAACATCCACCTAATCAGTGTTAAAAAGACCGTATCTTCAGGAACTGAATTCAATGCACTTCATATAAAATTTTCTCTATTTTAATATATTTCCTCATTTTATCCTCTTTCTGATATTTTACCACACTTTCCCCCTTCACCAGCCCACTTTAGCTACAGCTTCTCGTCCAACCTAATTTTCCCATTACTAGCTGTCTGACTTCGGACAAGTCAAAATATGAAACAAGGCCTTTCTTGTATAATTCCGAGAATGACTAATGTGAGGGGGCCATAAGAGTACCTGGTACTTATTAGAGGCTCCATAAATAATAACTATTATTATTCAAGATTACAATTATTTACTAAAATTAGTTATATTTATATTCATTACCAAAATGAAAATATATTTCACCTTTTTTGGATACAAAATGGTATTTAAAACTATATGTTCATATTCAGATTATCTGGCAGATGTCACAGAGTAATACCAATATTTCATAAATTACACAATGTTCTCTGGGCATACAAAAGTTAAATGGATAAGTCCCTCTTTTTTTTAAACTGTATTTTATTTTTTCAGTGTTCCAAGATTCATTGTTTATGCATCATACCCAGTGCTCCATGCAATACATGCCCTCCTTAACTTTTTTAACCTTGAAATTTTTGTCAATAGAAACTCTTCATGAACACTAGAAGGACAAGCTTATAGCCCAAACATATAACCAGAAAACTGAACTCAACTCTGTTTTACCATAGCATCTCGTGCTAATGGGATGATACACCTAACAAAACTTAACCAGCCTGCTGGTATTTATTTCAGAGCACCACTTTGTAGCCTGAAATGGACACTCATCCCAGCAGGTGCCACAACTCACCAACAACACACTTTCAAGTTACATGCAAATTAAGCACTGAAATTCTATAAAGAAAACACTCCACTACTTTCCCCCCAAATAGAGCTCTTGTGCAATACTCTCTAATGAGTGTACTTAACAGACAGAGTAACTGACTTGGGGAGAAAAATCCCTTCTGGCTTAAAGAAACATCAAAGTCCATTTCATAAATGACAAATAAAATGTGACTTCCTTTCAACAAAACAAACACCTTGATGCTGATTCTTTACCACATTAACAAGGGATTTAGAGTCCATATATTCCCTTTGAACTTGGTAGTAAGTTTCAGTGTACTTAGCATGTTGATGTTAAATGTGGCCCTGACAAGTGCTAATGTATACCCTTTGGGTTACTTGATACTCTCTATAGAGATGCACTACTGAATTAAAAAGAAAAAAAAAGAGAGAGAGAGAGAGAAGAAGAAAAAGAAAAAAAAAAGAAAAAAAAGTTATTGGCATGGGTTCCAACATTCATTTATAAAGAAAATGACTACAGAAATCCATCACATTTAAAGCGCTTAGCAAAGATATTGATTATATAAATTATTTTACACTAATCTGGACATCACAATCAGTAGTTAAAAGCATGACTGTAATAAGTATCTGGGAAAAGTGGTTAAAATAATTGTAATTTGGTACATAATAGTCAATTTCCTTTGCAGAATTTCCAACTTCCAATTGTATTTATTCCTAAAATATCTCTTCCCCTGCAGTGATCTCAATATATCAGTATTTATAAAAGACTCACTATTTTAAATATCCCATAAAGTTACTACAGACTTTAAGGAAGCCCAGCAAGAATGAAGGAAGCAAGTCACCAAGGGGAGGAATTAATTTCCCACAGCACAAAGAGGATTCCTGAGAGCAGGAATGTGTCAAAAGTGTCACAATTGCCTTTACTTTCTCATTTTTTTTTTTTACCTGTAAAGAAATATTAATGAATGACTTAAAAGTGGCCAAGAAAGGAGGCAAAGAGGAAGGAAGGACTCAAGGAGCAAATGTGAAACTATGCACATAACTTTGAATGATTTACTAGGAAGGTAAAACTTCATATCATTTTGAAGTTTCAGAGAAGAACAAAAACCACTAATCAAAATTGTGTTATTTATGCCCTTGTTGATTAGTTTATTTCAAGGAATGTGTATGTGCTAGTTTGTATATTTATAATGAAAATGATTTGCTTTCAAATAATAACATCTTTGAGGCATTTTAGAGAAAAAAAGGTATCACCTCATTCTATTTTCCTTTTGTGATATCAGAGTGATGGAAAGTAGGTGATTAGAAACTACCAATCTACTGTGGGTTTGACCTTGCCCTCCCATGGGGCAGTGGATTATTTCTACATCACAGTATCTGTTAGTTAATACCAAAGGCTTTATCCAACTTCAAAGCAGAGATATTAAAGGCTCACTTTCCACTACAAGCAGGTGTATTTTTATTAGCTTTCTCTTTCAAAATTGCTATGACTTCACTTGCAGATATCCCGCCAACTGCCATTATTGAAAGCCTTACTATAATTGTTAAGTTACATGCAATGTCTGAAGCACAAAACCAGTGTCACTCGCAGGCCTCCAACAATTGACTGAAACCAAGTGTTACATCATTAAAGCTGAATTATAACACACCCATGCCGTGTTTTCCATGTGTGCTATTTTAAACAATAGTACAGCAAAACCTGGCTATAAATTCACAGATCCCCAATTTGTTCAAATTCATGAACAATAAGAGCTGAGTGCCTTTTCTGGCTCTATTTGAGTCAGAAATGTCATGTACCAAAATTAAATGTCTGTTTGGATTTAACTGGAGATGGAAATGCTAGCTTTATGTTATAAATTTAAACAACCTGCCACAAAGGGAGACTCACATTTGTATCACTTGGGAAGGCGTATTCATCTCTAATTGCTTAGGGTAACACAAATAAACTAAGTGAAGTGTTCAGTTTCTTAACTGGTTTTGTATAGAATAAATCAGATGAAGTGATGAAGGCATCAGTTTTCAGTGGGTTCAGATTGGATTTCTTTACTTTGATACAGTTGGATAAGGAATCCATGCATTCCATTATTATTAATGTCTGGGAAGTTTTCTGGAAATTCATGAAAACTCAGTAAGACATTCATTAGTGCTGATAAAAAAATATTAGCAGCATACTCATATTACTTTTTTTTTCTAATTAGGTTCAACCCATTCCATTATTCAGTGATCTAAGTGGAAATATTTCTTCTGCTGTAGTGGTACGCAAAGCTATTATAATTACTTTTTAAAAAGGTCGACAACTTTTTTTATTCAGCTTCAGTGATTTTATGGTGCCTAGATTCCACCGGAAAATATTTAGTCACTCGCTTACTTGGATAGAAATCCATCACCTGGAATAGAAATCATGGTTAATGTGCCAGCATCTTTGTGCAGACAGGCCCTGAAAATATATACTAGGTAAGGCCACTGCCAAATGACTTGTGTCTAGCCAGCACTACCTTTCAAATGTTTTCTGCATACTAGTCACTTTTAAGATTTATTGAAGCCTGTGTAGGTAAATATATTTTAGCTTTCATACCCAAAACTTAGATAATACAGTAGCACTGTACACTCTACATATTACCTTTCTTCATTTGTGGTTTCAGTAGCCACTCACAATATTCATATTTCTCAGCAAAACTGAACAAGGGTCTTCATGTTATTTTAAACAGATCGCATTAAGCTAAACTCAGGAGCTTTGTATATTTTATTAATCCCTAGAGAAATTAGTTTAGTTTCTTAAACACCCCTATCATGAGAAAATACATCTTAATAAACAGAAGACCTACTCCAAAATATATGAGAGAACTGGGGCCCTATAAAACTATACAATAATCTTAAAGCTAAGTGCTATGCCAGGCTAAATCAACTAACTACTCCTGCACTCTATTATTTAAATCCTTGCATTCATGTAAAAAGTAAATAGCTTCTACACACACAAACACACACATATATACATATCAAAAAAAGTTATGGGTCATCACTTCTACCACATTCAATTTACATCACAAATTATGACAGCAAAAGAAATCCATCACAACCACCAAAGCGGGTGGGGGGAACCCTAAAAAACTATGCTCTCACCACAAATATATGTCTACCCAGTTCTTTCCTTTATTTAGAAAATCTCAGTGCCAACTGAATCAAAGCAACCATACTATTTTAGGGTTTATTTGTTTTCTTTAAATTTGGCGGACAGTGTTCTTTCCTATAAAATTGGTTGACTCAATATGGAAAAAAATATCCACCATTAACTTTCAGCATACCCATTTGTTATTCTTCATCTTGAATCCCAAAATTAATCTTACTGATTCATGTTTAAGGATTGCTGTTGAATAAAAAATATTTCATGAAGTTATGTGTCCTGAGTTAATGCATTTGGGGAAATTTAATTGTCATTTAAATGTGTGCCACTGAATATGTTAATCACATTCTTTAGCTTGTAGGATCTGGGCTGTTATTCCCATCTTGAAGTATTTGTCATTTGACTATTTTGTGTGTTTTGATACACAGTGAGAAAGGCATGGAGAAACCAATCTATGTGTTATTTCAATTTAAACCTATCTACTTTAAGTACTAAGATGTAGCATTTACATGATTACAAGGCATTTATTGAGTAACCACTTATCAGGCCCTTTATATTTCAGCAAATCAAGATGGCCTAGACTGTATTTATATTTAGACTGTAGAGTAATTTTCCCAAACCACATAAACAAAACCATTTTGACACCTGGTCCTTTAAAGTTCATGAACTTCAACATCTGAAAACATGTGCAGGATTGTCAAACATTGCAGTGCCCTCCCTGGGGGGCGGCTGAACATATGTAACTGTGTGTATCACAACGTCATATACTATTGCATTCTCTAAAAAGAAAGTAACTGGGCCCTTTTATCCAGGCAGCAAAACATCCCAGCCCTGAATCCTTGCAGTAAGGAGCAAGGACACTGAGGGAGGAAGAAACTTAACTGTAACCACAGGCTTTCTAAGTTGTAGTAAAGCATACCCACTTGTTCTAAATTTCCTTTCATTCAAAATGCATATATAGTAGCAAATAATAATGTTGGAAGTACACAAGAAGGAAGAGTGTAAGTTAAAAAATCACATTTCAATAACTGTGCATATTTTATGATGGTATAACTTATGTGCTCAATCACTCCAGGTGGGAGAAAAAAAGATGAAGAGGGGAGCTAGGCAACAAGAGGAATGATTATCCATAAACCAGGGTGTGTCCTATAGCTTAGAAAAGCTAATAGGGACATTTGATGGTATCTACTACCCTGGCTGCTCATCTCTGCCTTGTCAGAGATCTTCCAAACTGAGCAAATGACTTTGGCGAATGGGGCAGGTCCACGATTACCTGTGAAATAGCATCATCTCCCCAGAGAAGAGTTTTTTATAATTCTGCCAGGGAAAAGGGGAGGGCCAACTGCAACCCACCTGCTTACGCTGCATAGTCAGAAAGCTTGTTAGCAATAGGCTCTCAAAATGCCCTAGTAGGAGCAGCAGCAGCACCACAAAATCTCTTTAGCAGTCTTTGTCCACCTGTCGCTGAGTGCAGAGAATGGCTGAGTCCTTCCAGTTGTTCCTTACATTGACCAGATCGATGGCCCTTTTGACCCTGGGCAGATAAATTGAGGCACCTGGGCTCCACCTTTCCAACTCTGAAGAGCAAAATGAAGCTACTCTCCAGTGGATTCTCCGCCCCAGCAATTAACTGAAGAAAACGATTAAAGGCTCCAAGGCAGACATAATAGAGAATCTGGGGTTGTGATTAAGCAGTGACTTGGGATGGCTGGAGGGAATTATGAAAATTTTATCTCCAGGGGAGAGGACTGTTTTCTAAGTACTTTAGATATACTTTCATGTACGTGAACGACATTTTTGATTTTTTAAAATCATCCACCGAAATATTAATCTGATTTCATTTTTTACACATTCTTTTCATTTTTTTTAAATCAAGGTGAAATTTTATGTGAATTTATTTTTAACTGTAGATAAGAACAATATAATTACATTTTAATCATTCAAATTAATAGTTACCCAAAACATTTTGTTGCTGCATCTCTACTTTTCAGATTTGGTAGCTGTGAAGCTCTGAGCTTCTTATATTATCTAATTTTAAGGTCAACACTGATGGCAAAGACTTTCAAAACTCTTCCACATGTATATACCTCCACAGGTCTCCTCTCCCACCACTGCAGTCTCTATTCAGGAACCAGAGGACCTAGCACTTCCATGCATCCTCAAAATTAAATCATCCTTATTTTTTTTTTAATTCAACCAACTTTAAAATAAATTTATCATTGAAATTTGTAAATGAAAAAAAGAGATGGATGAAAATTTATTTCAAAGAAGAGTAGATTTCATGAGTACCTACACCAATACTTCCATTAAAAATACAGTGTACAGAATGGATCCTCTTCACCTAATTGCACTTCAAGTATTTATATCCATTTGATCTTTACTTTAATACTGATCAATGTTTGGGAGAGGAAGTTGAATCCCAGTTGCATGGTAAGGCACTGAAGAACTGGTAATGATGCCAAATTATATTATCTAATGATGCCAAATTATATTATTTGATCTGTTCTCTTATAGTAAATTAGAATGCATTTTTTAAAAAAGTAGATGGTAACTGGTGGTTCTCAAAACTGTTTCAATCAGAAATAATCATTTTATAGATTAATCATATTTAAATAAATTCAAATGAGGTAACATGGGTTAGTGCTGAAATTGTTTCATTTTTGTGGCTAGAAAGGGAACCTATCCTATCTCTCCAAATTAATCAGCTCCATGGATCTGTAAATAGATGTTTCCCAAATTTATATTTCCAGCTTCAACAACCCTATCATTTCCAAACTTGCATTTTCACGCAGAGATACAGAGCAGGCAATTAGATATATAGCTCAACAGAAAACCAGGAAAGGTTACATAAAATGTTACGTCAATAGCATTTAGAAGGAATTTAAGCCCATGAGACTGAGTAGAGATTATATAACACAATGAAAGCAAGACAGAGGACTGAGCCCCAAGGAACTACAGGAATTGAAGTTTAGAAAAAAAAAAAGTTGGTTCTAGCAGCTGCAAAGGAGTGGCTAGTGAGGCAGGAATAAAACTTGCAAGAGTGAATTGCTGTGGAAACTAGAAGGAATGAGGGAGGAGGGAAAGGTCAAGGTTATTGCCCTGAAATTTAACTGAAGTGAATTCATAAATATCTATCCTTTTCCACCTCAGGAAATTTTATTCATCTTTAAAATCCAATGTTAATGACTCCACTGGCAAACTTTCCCTCTCCCTTCTCACCTCCTACCCTTACCACGTAGTTAGAACAGGCTTTAGGTCAACCTCATCACATGTCCTCCAAGGCGGTATCTTAATAAAAGTGCTCAGAATGGGAGTATTTTGAGGAATTTAAGAGACCTGGTCTTGCTGTCCTGACCAGGCTTTAAAAAAAATAGCTTATTTCATTAATCTATGTATTTAGAAAGGAATTATCACATGTGCTAGTATATTGATCAATATCATTGTCATTTTTATTTTTATTTTTTTTTAAGATTTTATTTATTTATTTGACAGAGATCACAAGCAGGCAGAGAGGCAGGCAGAGAGAGAGAGGAGGAAGCAGGCTCTCCGCGGAGCAGAGAGCCAGACGTTGGCCTCGATCCCAGGACCCCGGGATCATGACCCAAGCAGAAGGCAGAGGCTTTAACCCACTGAGCCACCCAGGCGCCCCTCATTTTTATTATGTGGGAGTGTAGTATAGAAGCAAAAATACAGAGTTGCCTGGATGGCTCAGTTGGTTAAGTGTGTGCCTTTGGCTCAGGTCGTGATCTTAGGGTCCTGAGATTGAGCCCTACCCGGGGCTCCCTGCTCAGTGGGGAGCCTGCTTCTCTCTCCCCCTGTCCCTCTCCGCGCCCGCCTCCCCTAACCCCTGTCTTTTGCCCTCTCAGTCCACTCTTTCTTAAATACTTAAAATCTTAAAAAAAAAAAAAAAAGGAAGAAGCAAAAGTACAGACAGAGAAATGGTTTGAATTCTACCCTTACAACTTAAAGCATATGACCTTGGACAACTCAATTAACTCTCTAGGCCAAAATTTCCTCATCTGAGAAGTGTAGGTAATAATACGTCCTAAAATGCATTGTGAAGAGTAAATAAAATGCATACTTAGAATGGAATAGATACTTGACAAATATCAGTGGCCTTTTTTTTATGGATGCTTTGCCTTCCTGGAAACTCACAGGGCACCTAATAATAATTACACAAATACAAATCTATAAGAAACATATTTTCTTATAGCAATTATCAGAACCTGAATTACATATGTATTCAGTCCATGAAAACTTAAAGACTCATTCACTCACCCTTATTTCATCCTAAATTAGGGTTTAAATATCAAATTATAACTACAAACTATATTGTATCAAATATTTAACTAATTTCCTATCCTGAAACTAGCATACCTCTAAGTAAAATGAAATATAAGGCATCAGTTTCATAGTTTAGGAATTACATTTTGCTGTAATATTAACCACCAAACCTCTGCAAAACTTATATCTGATGCTAGTAATTGCCTTTCAAATGTGATCCTGAATCACGAAAAGGAGAAAAGAGAGATCCGTTTATTACTTAGTACTGAAATAGTTACAAAATTTGTTCTGGTAGCATGTCTTAAACCTAGTTTAAAGGTAGAAATCTGTACTCATTCATGCACACATGGGAAATGAGATTTAGAAAATAATTTTTCCTTCAGCTACGCATAAAATTCATTGGAAGATACTGGCAATCACTTTCTTCTTACAGATTTGGGAATTAAAAAAAAGAAACAACTTGGTAGTCACTGGGGTTGATAATAAAAATGATATAATTCCAAGCTTAAGAGTAAATCAAGAATTTCTTGATTACCCATTTAGAAAATAATACATATTTCTGTCACTGATATATCTAGAGACCCTAATACCCATGGCACATGGTAGTAAATCAGTATTTATTGAATAAACAAATGCATATATGTAATAATTATAATTATATTACAAATATATTATATAATTATAATTACAAATATAATTATTGTATATAATAATCCATATATATAGCTACATATGTATAGTATATATATATACAACTATATATAGTTGTATATATATATATATAATTACAACTATTTATGCCCTAATATCCTTAGGGAGTTTGGGCTTTCTCCAACACTTACTGAGTTGTAAGCATAGCTTATTTTGCAGTGGACCAGCAATTTCAGATCTAGAAGTAACGTGAATAATAAAAATATCTGATCTGAAATTAGGAATACTAATGAATATTTTCTTTGCTTTTTTAAAAAAATAGTTCTGCATTAGCAATACTGTAGGGCCTCCTGCAAGGTATGATGCTTTTTTATGGGTTGAATAAATCTCTTAACTTAAAGCACTCTCAACTTTTTATCTAAATTAAATTGTTCTTACTGACTGTTTTTTATCTGTTAGTTTCTCTCTAGTGAGACTGTCCTTTTCCTGAGATGCACTGAAAGAGATAAATGGTCCTAAGGCTCTCAGAGTTTCCCAATTCTATGCCTCTATCCTGAGGGCGACTATCCTAGTTGAAGTCACTGTCACATCTGACCAAGATTATTGCAATAAATCCATAAGGTGTTTCCTGTCACTCACCCAATCCTCACCGATTCTTTCTTTTCAAAACCATTTCTGTGAACCAGAGTAAAATGTGAGTCTAATCAAGTGGCCTCTATGCTTAAAACTCTTCAATGTATGGTTACATACATTGGCCTGAGGACCAAGACCCCAACACCTTAATGTGCATTCTCTACACATCTTTTTCTGCTGCTGCTCTTCTTCATTTTTCTAATATTATCCCTTATGTTCTTTCACTCTCAGGTAACACTACAGTCATAAAGAACCATTGCCAGTTTCCCAACATAGCAGGCATTTTCTTACCTACTGGCCTTGGTCTGAACCTCTTGGTCTGCTTGAAATTTTCTCACAATCCTTCAGTTGGGAAGCTTCCACTCATGCTCACAATACACACTGCTACCTTGGGTAATCTTATCACACACCACATCTGTATTATGTATGTTTTTCTTCTATATTCTCTCAGAGTGCAGTGTGTATATCAAAATCTACTGGAATTACTAATTTACTCGATCACCTCTTCCAAATTCTTAAAGACTAGAATAATGTCTCATTTGCCATTCTCCCCAGTATCTGCCTCAATACTTGGTAGCGATAATGCTATTATTGTTTTTATCACCATCAGTAACAGGTAGCAATTTGTATTTACCTTAGAACAGAAATCACCCTAAGCACTTTACATATAATATTTCATTTAATTCTTGTAAAAATTCTATTATTACCTCCAGAACGCATGAAAACTTGCTTACCAATATTCACACAGCTGGTAAATATCAAAACCAGGACCCCAACCAAGATTTGTATGAGTCCAGACTTCCTGTTCCTAACCGTTGTTAACAATTCCATCACAAAGGTGGTACTTAATATATTTGTTGAGTATGTGAGTGACTGGGGGATTTATTAAATAAAAGTAAGGTGAATGAAACATAAATCTTTTAATAAAATGTTAATTATATTAAAGTGCTAATATAATTATTATTTAATATAGGTATTTTTCTTATAAATTAAAGAGAGGGTCATTTAAATGGATTTTGTTTTCAATAGGAAGGAAAATACTGATGATGTCTTGGTAGATGTAGTAAAAAAAAAAGATGCGTTAAATTCAGGTAAATTTCAAAACCCATTGATAGTATTCTTTGCCATATAAAAACTATACATTTCAAACTGGCAAAAGGCATCTCAAACTGCATATACTGTATATTAGCTTTCAATCAGCAATGTAAACAATGTAATGTAAGCATTACATAGACTTTGCATTAAGATAAACCAAACCACTTTTGCCAAGACGGATGTAATCACTCAAATTCCATTGGGAAAGAGGTAAAAGCATTATTTGGTCTAGATCTCAAGTACTTTATTTAGTAAATAACTTGGGTTTTGTTTATTCATTTCTTCATAACACCTATTTCCAACATTTAAACATTACAAAGTGTTTCAAGTATTCTGGACTTAAGATTCAATGGTAAAACATGACATTTGTTAATCTTCCTTCATCAAGCAATTTTTATTTGACAGTTATGGGGATAATTTACTTTAATTACTCATTCTTGCATAACACCTAACTACTAAGAGGAATATTGTATTGTTACCTTTCCTTATATTTCAAGCCTCCTCATTTCTTTTAATCACAGATATAAAAGTAAAACACAAGACAATTTGTAAAGTTATATTCAGAAAAATTCAACAATTTGATTTTAGCCAAGATGCTGCTTTCTCAAGTTATTCAAGGATTAAAACCTGAAAAATGAGTTGACCATATGCAGCATATGGCTCTGGAGAACAGTTATTTTAGTGCTGATCATAAGCAAAAAAACAAAGCTGTCTGAATTGAATTGTACCTTATTACTTTTTAAATTAGATCCACTTGTTTAAATTAAAAGTTCATTTCAAGTAACCTTATATATTTAAATTGACATGTTTTTATGCATTATACTTCTTTTTTCCCTATACATTTTTAAAAAGTACTCTTTGGAGTGTTAGTACAGGTCCTTTTTAAAAACTAGGTACTACATTCACATGAATCAGACTTTAAAAGATTCCGTGAGAAGTTCCTTTCCACATCTGTTCTCCTGCCAAGCAAATCCTCTCTCCAGAAGATTCCAATGTTACTGTTTTTGTGTGTCTGCATGTGTCTGGGTATATTCCCTAATAAATTTAATGGACATACAGCCACATATATATATGAATACTAAAAGACCTAGATCCATGCCCTGGTTCTTTAATAACCATGTAACTCTGGACAAGCCACTTAATCTTTTAGACATAAGGTACATCTGTAAAGTAAAAAAAGATGATGAGGTTCCAATTCTAAAATAACTCAAGTGATGGAAGCTAACAAAAGCCGTTTATCCCTTCATTTATTTTCATCTCAAAGCTTAAACATCCTTCTTGAATCTCTAATAGGAAATCTAGTAATTTTGTTCTATGTGGTAAATAGCTATCGGGAGCCACGTGCTATCTGTAACTTCCATTTGCCTATCCTGCTGGATGTCTATGAACTGAAAGAATCTAAATCCTGTCTAGAGGACCTGCCTTCATGAACTCAAACTTTTCCTTCCCTTCAATTCACTGATGTCCTAAGGGAAGGCAGACTCAAGATGGCCAAATCTTCGAATTTCTCAAGAGAGACCATTAATCCAAGTTCTTAAAGCCTCCTGGGTGAAAAATGTTGGTAACCCATCAAATTTTAAATTAAACACAAATATCTCTGTGAAGGACAAACAAAATCCAACCAAAGACTGGATTTAGCTTATGAACCCTGAATTTCAGTCTAGAATCTGCTGACCGGGAGGCACCTAAATTAAACAGTCTGTTACTGCCACCACCCTGATACTAGAGGCAGAACACTGATGGAACAGTAGACCTATCTTTATGTAAAAAGTGACCGCTCATAACTTCTCCTGTCTTTACTGTTAAAAATGTAAAGTTCAAGAATAGAGAGCCCAGAAATAGACCCTCAACTCTATGGTCAACTAATCTTCGATAAAGCAGGAAAGAATGTCCAATGGAAAAAAGACAGCCTCTTCAATAAATGGTGTTGGGAAAATTGGACAGCCACATGCAGAAAAATGAAATTGGACCATTTCCTTACACCACACACGAAAATAGACTCAAAATGGATGAAGGACC
>PISX010007456.1:0-88971 GCA_004024625.1 Mellivora capensis | reverse complement strand
TTCACCTCCCCTTCCAATTTCCCTCAACTCCCTTCTCATCTCCATCTCCCCATGTCCTCCATGTCATTTGTTATGTTCCACAAATAAGTGAAACCATATGATAATTGACTCTCTCTGCTTGACTTATTTCACTCAGCATAATCTCTTCCAGTCCCATCCATGTTGCTACACAAGTTGGGTATTCATCCTTTCTGATGGAGGCATAATACTCCATAGTGTATATGGACCACATCTTCCTTATCCATTCGTCCGTGGAAAGTCATCTTGGTTCTTTCCACAGTTTGGCGACCGTGGCCATTGCTGCTATAAACATTGGGGTACAGATGGCCCTTCTTTTCACTACATCTATATCTTGGGGTAAATACCCAGTAGTGCAATTGCAGGGCCATAGGGAAACTCTATTCTTAATTTCTTGAGGAATCTCCACACTGTTCTCAAAGTGGCTGCACCAACTTGCATGACTTTTTATCATACTACACTATAATCTCTATTACAAATAGGGCAGCTCCTCTCCACAGAAATAATTCTAATCTATCAACAGGCAATATATTGCTCTTCTCATGTTATTATAATAAATATTTTCTTGTTTCATTCCATGTGGGCCTAACTTAAGAACCCAAATTTTAGGGTTTCATAACATGAGATACACAGAGTGAAAACTTTAAGAAAAAAAAAAAACTGAACTGATTACTACTTTTACTAAAATGTGCCTTTTGTAATTTAGACGAGATATGCAGAACTATTAAATATTTTAAGCCGGTAATCTGTTGAGCTCTGAAAACAAAGTAAATTGTCATGGTAAATAACTGGACCTTTAATCCAGATGTTTGTGTTATTTTTTGAAATTTGATACAAACAAACTATGTGAACTTGATCAAGATTAGTTTATGTGTAGGATTATGTTCTTTATGTGAGAATATATGACTCAAGGGACAACTATACAAATTTAGCAAAAGTTTATATTTATTAAAATTTAATGACAGTAAGTCTAATTCATAGATCTAAGGGTTTGGAAAAATGAAAGAAAATTAATACATTTTCTTTGGTTATTTTTAGATATATTCTAGTGAATAATTTCAAGCAAAAACAACATGATTATTCAAAAAGTGGGACATATAATACAAATGATTATAGGCAGGTTAAACTTTTACTAGTTATGGGGAAAACAGTAAGAATCACTTTCTAAGCTATTTTGAAGAAATATCTGAAAAAGATGATCTAATTAGGAGTAATCAAAACTGACTCATCAGAGGGGAAAGATATGTTTTAAATTTTTCTATAGTTATTTTTATTGAAAAATATAGAATGATAACTATTTCCATTGTTAAGTATTTAAAAATATTTGAAAAAAACTAGGGAAAAAACCTACTCAATTCAACTAAAAAAAATTGATCAAGAATAACAGAACAAGACAGAGTTTTTGGTTTTCCTTATTGCCACAGAGCATATAAATGATATGATTAATAAACAATATGCAGAAATATCAGAATTCTACCAAAATGATTGTAACCAATTGGCATCTAACTCTGGAGAAAACAGTATGGAACGCCCTCAGAAATTTCAAAACACAACTACCCTACACTCCTGGATATTTACCCCCAAAATTCAAAACACTAATTCAATGGGATACATGCACCCTTATGTTCATTGCAGAATTATTTACAATAACCAAATTATGGAAACAGACCAAGTGCCAAGTGTGTGTACACACATACACACACACACCTCCATATGCAAATGGAATATTATTAAGCCATAAAAAATAATGGAATCTTGTCATTTGTAACACATGGACAGATCCAGATTGTATAATGTTAAGCAAAATAAGTCAGTCAGAGAAAGACAAATATCATAGGATTTCATTCATATGTGGAATTTATAACAAATGAACAAAGGAAAAAAGAAAGACAACAAAAACCAGACTCTTAACTATAGAGAACTGATGGTTACCAGAGGATAGGTGGGTGGGGGGAATGGATTAAATAGGTATGGGGATTAAGAGAACACTAATCATGATGAGCACTGAGTAATGTTAGAATTTTTTAATCACTATATTGTACACCTGAAACTAATATAACACTATACATTAACTATATTGAAATTAAAATTAAAAAAATAAAAATAATGACATCTAACTTAGGGACTTGAACATTTTCAGTCAATTTTTCTAGCACATAGATTTTAAGGTAATAAGAAAAGTATAGAGTGATAAACTTAGGGGAACATAGAAAATAGAAATCGTGGGCTAACCAACAATGGAAATATATGCAATTATTATTAATTTTCTTGCCCCATCTAACCACTTCAGCACCTCATTCACTATCTAAAGCATTATAATTCTTACGATTTCTTCTTCACAGAGAATATAGTAAGGAAATTATGATATTCCAGGACAATAATATGACCATTCCTCACTCCTCACCATTCCTCATTCATCATATACTTTTCCTATGTGCATTCTTCTAACACAAAAATAAAAATAAAATCACTGAGACAAGATAATACATGTACTATGTATTTATACTTTGTTAATAAAAAATGTTACATTTAAAAGTAAGCTACCATTTTGAGTCATTGTATCATGCATCAATAGGCAACTGGATTGAAGGAAAAAAAATGGATGATAAAAAAACAGGACTTACAATGACTTTGTAATGGAATATGTGATGCTGGTTCCTCCAGAGAAAATTAAGAGTAATAAAGACAGCATTCCAGAGAGAATAGAAAGACTTTATCAAGAACAATATAGATGTTAGTTATGGTTATTACAATGGTTAAAGGGTCCTGTTTAATGTCATGTTTTATTTAAAATGAAGTGAATGATGAGATAATTGCCCCAGTGAGTAAAAGTGCTGTTTAATTCTCCCACAAGAGGGAGGAAAGCAGTGGATATAAATAAAATGGGAAAACCATTACAGATGTGAAATGTGAAATATGTGTTCCCTCCAGAGGCTTCTCCTTCTTACCTGAGAACCTAATGCTACTGGTCCCAGTTCACCATAGGAAAACCTTTTATAAAGTGTAATGAACACTTACTAATAGGTCTTATGGGGATGCTCATCTGCTTAGGATTTAAGAAAACAATGGAAGTAATCATTAAGAATTCATAAGAGGTATGTTTTCCAATCCATTACCTGTTATTTTCTTCATAATAAACAAAAATCATCTCTGCAATATAAGTCAGTTAAGTGGATTTCTGATGATCAGAAAAAGCATTGGAAAATTGAATGGAGAGGCCTTGAAAATTCAAGAGGAAATTTGATTTTCTTCCTTTTTTGTCTTCTTTAACTGGATATTTTATTTCATAAAAAAAACATGCATTTGAGCTTATGTCACTATTTTAAAATCAAAGTAATTTAAAAAGCCTTATTAAGGATACTTACTATTCTTTTTTTTTTTTAAGATTTTTATTTATTTATTTGACAGACAGAGATCGAAAGTAGGCAGAGAGGAAGTCAGAGAGAGAGGGGAGGAAGCATGCTCCCTGCTGAGCAGAAAGCCTGATGCAGGGCTCCATCCCAGGACCCTGGGATCATGACCTGAGCCCAAGGCAGAGGCTTTAACCCACTGAGCCGCCCAGGCACTCCGGATACTTACTATTCTTAATAATTATAATAGCTTGCCTTTATTGACTGATTACTTGCTATGTATCAACCTCTTCTAAGACTTTTAAGCATCACAATAAAACCAAGGAGTGGGTTCTGTGTTTACCCTCATTATTGGTTAGGTAAACTAGTATAAAGAGAAATTAAGCTACCCCCAAAGCCAAATAGTTTGCAAGTGGTGAACCTGGATTCAAACCCTAGGAAATTTAAGACCAAGCCTTGGTCTTTAACCACTTGACTTCTGTGGTTAAATTTATCCCTAGATATCTTAAGGTTTGGGGGGCAGTTGTAAATGGGATAAGTTCTTAATTTCTTTCTTTAGTCTCAGTGTTAGTGTATAGAAATGCAACTGATTTCTGTGCATTGACTTTGTATCCTGCAATGTTGCTTAATTACTATGAGTTCTAGAAATTTTGGGGTGGAGTCTTTGGGTTTTATACATACAGTATCATGCTATCTGTGAAGAGTGAGAATTTTACTTCTTTGTTGATTTCAATGCATTTTATCTCTTTTTGTTTTCTGATTGCTGAGGCTAGGACTTCTAGTACTATGATGAACATCAGTGGTGAGAGTGGGCCTCTCCATCCTGTTCCTGACCTTAAGGGAAAATCTCTCAGTTTTTCCCCATTGAGAATGATATTTGCTGTGGGCTTTTCATAGATGGCTTTTATGATATTGAGATATGTTCCTTCTATCCTTATACATTAAAGAGTTTTCATCAAGAAACAATGTTATATTTTGTCAAATATCTTTCTGCATCAAATGAGAGGATCATAAGATTCTTGTCTTTTCTTTCATTAATGTGATCTATCACAATGATTTGTGAATGTTGAACCACTCTTTGTCCCAGGAGTAAATCCTACTTGGTCATGGTGAATAATCTTTTTAATGTACTGTTGGATTCTATTGGCTAGTACCTTGTTTAGTATTTTGGTATCCATGTTCATCAGGGATATTGGTTTGTAATTCTCCTTATTTATTTTAAGATTTTTATTTTTATTTATTTCATAGACAGAGATCACAAGTAGGCAGAGAGGCAGGCAGAGAGAGAGAGAGAGAGAGAGAGAGAGAGAGAGAAAGCAGGCTCCCTGCTGAGCAGAGAGCCCAATGCAGGGCTTGATCCCAGACACTGTGAGGGTCAGAGGCTTTAACCCACTGAGCCACCCAGGCACCCTTGTAATTCTCCTTTTTTGATGGGGTTTTTGGTTTGGGGATCAAGGTAATTCTGACCTCATAAAATGAGTTTGGAAGTTTTCCTTCTATTTCTATTTTTTTGAACCAGATTCAGTGGAATAGGTATTATTTTCTTCTTTAAATGTTTGGTAGAATTCCCCTGGGAAGCCATCTGTTCCTGGCCTCTTATTTTTGGGATGTTTTTTATTATTGCTTCAATTTCCTTTCTGGTTATTAGTCTGCTCAAATTTTCTATGTCTTCCTGTTTCAGTTTTGGTAGTTTATAAGTTTCTAAGAGTGCATTAATTTCTTCCACAGGGCACACGATGTTATAAGCCCTGGATGTTATACACAACTGATGAACCATTGAACACTACATCAGAAAATAATGGTGTACACTATATGTTGGCAAATTGAATTTAAATAAAAAAAATAACTTCACTATTCTGCTAATGTTTCAGTTTATTTTATTATATAACATCAGAAACATTTGAGGTTAATGTTAATTTGAAAAATCATTTACTTTTCAATTAGATAAGAATAATCTATGTTTATTTAAAATATAAATAAATCAACTGGCTAACTTTGGCAATCAGAGTCCTGGTCCTTATTCATATAAAAACATGTGGTATGCTCTCTCAAGAAAATCCTTATATTTTAGTTACTAAATTAATATGGTATTGGGAAAGACTTGAATTTCAAGGTACCTTTAATTGAAACTACCTAGACACACAAAAATTTCATAGAAATTCTACAATCATTAAGTGTTTTACTTCAATTTCTCATTCACAAACTATGTGCCAAGCATTTTGCATCAAGTTAATTTTTGAAGTTAATAATGAAATAAAATCGGGTTATGTCTTATGGTGCTTTTAAAGCCTGTCCAAAAATTCTTTGGCATGTCTCCATTTAAAATGTAGACACTTGTTCCCCTCAGCTTGAATGTAGATTCACCGAAGTGTCTCTAAGCAAATAGAATATAGCTCAAATAATAGTGTGTGGTTTTTAAGGCAGGATATAAAATGCTTTGTTGCTCTTCCTTGTTCTCATTCTTGGTTGCTCACTTTGAGGACCACAGCCCTGCGGTGAGGACATGCAAGCAATCCAGAGGAGACCCATACGGAACAGAACAGAGGATCTCACAAACAACCAGCACAAACTTGCCAGTCATGTCAGTCAACCATCTTGGAAGCACATCCTCTAGCCTCCATTCTGTTTCTTGTTCTCCTGTCTGACAATTTAACAGCAACTTTATAAGAGACACTGAGACAGAATTTCCCAGGTGTTCAGGTGTTCCTGATTTCCTGTGTCTAGGAACTGTGAGATACTATGCACTTATTATGGTTTAATCCTCTAAGTTCTGGGCTAAGTTTTCTTTTTTTTTAAATACAGCTATTGATAATTAATACATTTCTGTCCTCAGCTATGTAGCATTTTTTGAGAATTCTATCAGCAAGTATTTTAACAATTATGATTTAAGTAAATTATCATCTTATGAAAACTGATTTTAAATATTGTTGTATAGTTATGATCCACTGACCATGTAATCCTTCATTGTGCAACTGCTTAGAAAACAAGGTTTAATAATTCCCATATTCTTGATATATTTGGTTTAACTTTGATATCTAAATATTACTTATTTTTCACTTGAATGTATTCCTCACCATAAAGTATATGAGCTTAATAAACAGTGGTAAATCAATATTGCTTAAGAAAAAACATGTAAAAAACATGCCTAAATAGTCACCCTAATTTATATTTCTGTTGTTTCCCACAATGCTATGGATTATAACAGATTTGTCTTTTAAAAACTGAGAGACTTAGACTCCATACAAATTAATTTGGTTTATATACTCAAATTAGGCTTCTGAATATTCAGAATTACCAGAAGAAACATTTAATAATATTTTTATAAATGTGCTAAAATGTGTAAAACTAATAAAACTGAAAAATACACTATGAAAACTCACAACTCTCTATAAGAAGTGCAGTGTAATATTTATTATGATGATGAGTAGGTATTATTTGGATACTATTTCACAAATGAACCATTTCTGTTAACTGCTATTACATCCCATTACCATTCCCAAAATTGGCTTAAATAATAATTTATTATTATATCTCATGATTCTGTGTATTAACTAGTCTATACTGATTGTTTCTTATTTGGGATCTCCTGGTCACTTGCAGTTACAGAGCAACTAGGGATAGGGTCAGTCAAATGATGAACATCCAAGGTAGATTCTTCATTAACATGTGTTGTACCTCAGGACCTCACTACATGGATTCTCTCTTTGGATGAAGAGCCTAGACTTTGTACAAGGTAGTTCCAGTCACCAGGAATTTAGAAGCAGAAGTTCCAAGGCTAGTGAAGTGCTATAACTAGCACCAATCCAGATTAATTCCATAGTGAAACTAATTCCATTGTATTCGATTGATCAAGGGTCAGTGCTCATGCTTAAATTTCAAGGAGAAATAGACTCTATCTTTTGTTGGGTGAGTGGCAAGTTCACAATGCAAAAGAGCATTTGGGATGGGAAATATAAATATTTAGTGAAGCAATTTGCCAAGTTATATTCATAAATCTTTTAAATATATAAAAATCATAATTTGTGAAATTAGAAGGAAAATAAATGCCAGTCCAACAATATTTATTATAGAGTAAAAAAGTAATTTGCTTCAAGTTTTCCCACAGTTTGGCCTAAAAATTTTAAGCCGTTAGATGAACTTTTACTCAAGATGGGTCACTTGCATATTTTTATTCTGTAAATAATTTAATATGAGTGATAGCAAACAAAATGATACTAAATGGGTATTAGTGTTTATTTTTAAATGATATTAAACTTTGAATTGAGAAATTTGATATGACTAATTAATATGAGCAACTTGGTATTTTCCTAGAATTGATTGATAGCCAAGACTCTAATATTATAAATTATTTTTATACAAAACTGAGTCTTGCTTACACTATATAAAAAATGTAAGTAAAATAGTAATTTAAAACTAGAGACTTTAATAACAGGCAAACCCTCTCAGAACTTACTAAAACACATAATAATTGGTGACTACCTCAAATCAAAAAAAGTATGTAAGCAATGTATATAACATAGATCAATGGAACAGAATAGAAAACCCAGAAATGAGCCCACAACTATCTGGTCAATTAAACTGCAACAAAGCAGGAAAGAATATCCAATGGAAAAAACATAGTCTCTTTATCAAATGGTATTGGACAGCAAAATGGAAAAATATGACTGGAACACCATACACAAAAATAAATTCAAAATGGATGAAAGACCTAAATGTGAGACAGGAATCCATCAAAATCCTAGAGGAGAACACAGGCAGCAACTTCTCTGACCTCTGCTGTGCAACTTCTTACTAGAAAGGTCTCCAGTGGCAAGGGAAAACAAAAACAAAAATGAACTATTGGGACTTCAGCAAGCTAAAAACTTCTGCACAGCAAAGGAAATAATTAACAAAACTAAAAAGCAACCTATGGAATGGGAAAAGATATTTGCAAATGATGTATCTGCTAACGGGTTAATATCCAAAATGTATAAAGAACTTAGCAAACTCAACAGCCAAAAAACCAAACAATCCAGTTAGGAAATGGGCAGAGGATATGAATAGATATTTTTCCAAAGAAGACTTACAAATGGCTAACAGACACATGAAAAGATGTTCAACATCACTGATCATCAGAGAAATACAATTCAAAACTGCAATAAGATATCACCTCCCACCTGTCAGAATGGCCAAAATTAATAACCCAGGAAACAACAGGATGCAGAGAAAGGGGAACCATGTTATACTGTTGGTGAGAGTGCAAAATGGTACAGCCACTCTGAAGAACAGTATGGAGGTTCTGGAACACCTGGATGGCTCAGTCAGTTACGCATCTGCCTTGGCTCAGGTCATGATCCTGGGGTCCTGGGATCAAGTCCCGCATTGGGTTCCTTACTCAGTGAGGAGTCTACTTCTCCCTCTGCCTGCCACTCCTCCTGCTTGTGCACGCACTTGCTCTCTGATAAGTAAGTAAGTAAATAAATAAAATCTTTAAAAAAAGAAAAGAAAAAACAGTATGGAGTATCCTCAAAAAGTTAAAAATAGAATTACCCTATGACCCAGCAACAGCACTACTAAGTATTTACCCAAAGGATACAAAAATACTGATTCAAAGGGACACATGTGCCTCGATGTTTCTAGCAGCATTATCAACAATAGTCAAATTATGGAAAGAGCCCAAATGTCCATCGACTGATGAATGGATAAAGAAGTAGTATTACTCCACCAAAAAAAGGAATAAAATCTTGCCACTTGCAAACATATGGATGGAACTAGAGTATATTTATGCTGAGTGAAGTAAGTCAATCAGAGAGAGACAAATACCATATGATTTCACTCATATGTCAAGTTTAAGAAATGAAACAAATGCATATAGTGGTAAGAAAAGAGAGAGTCAAACCATAAAAGAGACTCTCAATTACAGAGAAGAAACTGAAGGTTGCTGAGGGGAGGTGGGTGGAGGAATGGGTGAGACATATTTAGGGGGGCACTTGTCAGGAGCCCTGGGTGCTGTACGTTGGTGATAAATCACTGTTAATTAACTGGAATTTAAATAAAAACTTGAAACTTTGAAATTATATATAATATAATATAATAATATTATATATATAATAATATATTATATAATATAATATATATATAATAAAATTATAAATAATACTCTAATAAACATCATTTCTCTGAGACTAGCACTAGTTTAATATTCTAAAAGGGTTGACTTCTGTATTTCAGTTGCACTTCCAATTAATTAATTGCCTTTTAAATAGTTTAAGACTACATCCATCATATTTTAAATGGTAATAATTCTTAGCAAGGAAGTATGAAGTTCCAAGCAGGTACACATATCCTCACAGATAATTACGTAATACAGATATGATCACAGAAGTCTCCCTTTTAAAGAATTTGTAATGAGCATTATTTTCCTAAATCTGCCCTGTTTTTCCTGACACTGCAACATAAAACTTCTACAGGGATCTGCTCTAACCTCTTAAAAACTGTTTCTTTTGTATAGGATTGTGTACTAAGAAATCTTTGCTAGCTTTGAGTGATTTTTGTTTTTAGTATCTTGGTAAAGTGTGTGTGTGTGTGTGTGTGTGTGTGTGTTTCTGTGGTGTTTGTATCTGTGTTAATTCCCTATTCTCCACTGAGCTCCATTCAGCTTAATAAACGTATAGCCAGGTACCCAACTATCAGATTTCTTAGGAAAGGGACATTCAGGAGTCAAGATTGGCCTTGGCCTTGAATAACTTTGATTATCATTCATATTTGTGGTTACAAATTATGGCTAGCATTGTCTGTGGCTACTTTAACAAACAAAAGTATGATTTTCCGTTGACATTGTTCCTTTTTACATGCCAGAGTGAGATTATTGAAGTACTTAATACCTTAGCATTTCAGAATAAGAAAATATCAAAGAGAAAAAAAGCTGACATATGGCTAAAATGGGATTCAATTCATTATTATTTCACTGGACAGTGAAATAATTGAAGAAAAAAGCCTAGTAGCTAACTAAAAGCTCTTGGGATTAATTCTTTGAGAAATGTTTGCAAATACCATAATGTAGAAAATACTAAGTGTTTAGGAAATATTCTACTTCGAAGACACAAATATTCTTTATTGGAAGAATAAAATTGTAAATAGCTAAGCTGCATTATTATCACAATTAAAATTTGAAACAAAGATTGATTCAATCTTTCCAAGGGTCTTCATCTTAGGCAAGCGTCCTCCAGTGGTTCTGGAAGTCAATCTAGCATTTAATGCATTTCTCTTCACCATTTCTTCTTTTTCATGTAAATTTTTACATTCACACATGTCACATCACTTTAATTTGATCCATTACTTTTAACCTTTGATTTCAAGTGCTCTTCACTTTGAGTCACAGCAGCATCAAACAACAGTGAAGAGGTTTTGCCCAGGCAGCAATGAAGAGCATCACGGTAATGAAAGGGATAATTGTGGCTCCCTGCCTTTGCTATAATTGAAAATTGAGTAGAGAACCTTTTCCATTTAACTTTATTGCCTAAGTTCAAACCACTGTATAGGAAGGAAAGCAACACTAGGATAATTTCTCTAATGTTGCTTTCCTGTCCATACAACAGTTTGAAACCTAGCATTAAAGTTAAGCAGAAGAGGCAATTAGATTTATTCAATTACAGCTGTGTGAAAGAAGTATAATTATCAGTTTCATTATTGGAAATGCACTGCTTGCCAAATATTTGCTTGCTAGCCTGACTACTAGATTTTCTCTATCAGACAGAGAAACTGGCAAGCATTTGATAGAGTGGTCCAGTTATTTAATTTATAGTGACTTTCAGTGAATACTGTTACAGCATGGTGATTATAATAGCTGGACTGATGATTTTTGATTGCTGAGTGAGCATTGTGCCTACTATAAAAATTAGGCAAATTTCATCAAATGGCATCTTTATGTTAAAACATCATTAAAAACACTGGTAAAGTTATTTTAGAGTGTATGCATGAAATAGAGGAAAGAATACCATAGGATAAATATTAATAATCATGATTTTAATAAAGTCTCTGAAATTTATTGCAGTGTCTTTGAAAACAAAACATTAAGAATTTGGATGTGAATCAGATACCCTGGGTTTATTTATTTTTTTAAAGATTCTATTGATTTATTTGGGAGTACAGAGAGAGAGAGAGAAATAATGGGGGAGGGACAGAGGGAGAGAGAGAAGCAGACTCCACGTTAATCAGGAAGCCCGAACAACAGGGGCTTGATCTCATATCCAATCATGACCTGAGCTGAAGGCAGACACTTAACTAGCTGAGCCACCCAGGTGCCCTGATATCCTGGGTGAAAATACCTCATCACCTTTTTCTAGTGCTATTCAACTTATTGGTAACTAATCATGAAAATATGTACAAATTGTATACAAAAATACATGTTAAATTGTGGAGAATCTTGTTTCTGATTAAAACAGGATAAGAGAGACTGGGTGTACCCTCCCATCTCTAACAATTAAACAAACAAACAAACCACAAAATACATTAAATCTAATTTTTTTTCAATAATGCTGGAAATTAGGCAACAAAAGACAGTTGTCTTTGAGACATGGGGATAAAATGAGGTGATTCTTAAAGTTTACTGACTAGAGAGGGTTTCCAGTTTATGAATAAACTTGAGTTGACAAGGTGAAGCTTAACATTTAGGAGTTTGGTTGTTAGGATTTACAGCGTAAAACACTAGAGAAAAGAATGCTGCACAGAAGAAAATTTCTGGAAATTCGCACAAGATCTTGTTTTAGTTTTCAAGATATTGATTAGCAATTTTTTTCTTGTATTATAAAGGGCCTGGACCAGTTCCGGTTGCACCAGCTTTAGTGAAAATCCTCAAAAGTCATGGGGCATTTGTTAGGCCATTCAGAATTGTTTTGCTCAGTAGCTGAGTAAAATTGTCCTACTCTCAATGTTATTTTTGAAACACCTAACAAAGTTCCCAAACAAGAAGTGACAGGATCAAGTGTTCCAAGAAACTGCTGCATACCAGAGCAAAAATTTGAGTATATTATAAGAATACAAAAATATTCTATATCCAACAAAGTAAAATATAATGTCTGGCATTGAACTAAAAAAATTATGAAGAAATAGAAATTGCAAGCTTTAATGAGAAGAAATAAAACCGATCCAAACTAGCCCAGAAATGAAAGAGATGATTGGATAAGTTAATAAGGAGATTAAAATAGTTGTATAACTGTATGGTATATGTTCTAGAAGCTAGAAGAAAAAAATGATCACATGATGTAGACAATAAACATATAATAAATGACTGAAATGAACTTTCAAGAGTGAATACTATAACGTCTGAGATGAAAAACATAGAGCATGGGATTAGCAGTGAGTTAGATAAAGGAGTAATGCATAAGTTAGGAGTAGTGTACTTGAATAAATATCAATTAAAACTATCCAAAATAGAATACAGAGAGAAGAAAATAGTTAAAAAAAATTAACTGAGGATCAATTATTTGTGGGACAACTCCAAGAAGCCTAATGTATGTAACTGGAGTCCTTGAAGGAGGCAAAACAGAAAAATATATTTCATAAAAATGGCTGAAAATAATCCAAATTTATTGACATTCTAAACTCATATATCCAAAAGTTAAATAACCACAAGCCCGAGAAACAAAGATTAAAAAATACATCATCATATAGTTTACAATGAACAAAGGAAAGAAAATCTTAAAAGCAACCAAAGGAAAAAGGCATATGATATACAGATAATAAAAGATAAGAATGACCAGAAATTTGATAGGAATGACTAGAAATTTTCATCTGGAGCAGGGCAAATTAGAAAACAGTTGTAAAGTAGGGCACCTGTGTGGCTCAGTTGGTTAAGTGTCTGCCTTCAGCGAGGGTCATGATCCCAGAGTCCTGGGATGGAGTCCTGCATCAGGCTCCCTGCTTGGTGGAGAGCCTGCTTCTCCCTCGGCCTGCCGCTCTTCCTACTTGTGCTCTCTATCTCTCTGTTGAATAAATAAATAAAATCTTAAAAAAAAAAGAAAGAAAACAGTTGTAGAGCTTGGGAATACTATAAGACTCTCATTTCTGACACCAGTTGTAATATGGGGTCCTCAAGATGAACTTCAGTTTCAATAATTATTTGGAAGGACTCGCAAAACCCACTGAAAGCTGTTATAGCTGATGTTTATTACAGCAAAATGATACAGATGAAAATCAGCCAAGGAAGAGATGTATAGGGCAGAGTCCTAGAAAATTTTGAACATGGAAATTCCCATTGTCTTCTCCTGGTAGATTTGTAGACAATGTTAACTTTTCTGATAATAATATGTGACCAAATGCAGAGTATTGTCCACCAGGAAAGCATCCAGTACCTCTTGGTATCCAGAGATTTTACTGGAATTTGCTCATGTGGACATGGTTAACTGCCCATGTGGCTTACTTCAATCCCCAATCCCTCCAAAGGTCAAAATTGATATTGTGTGACTCAAAGCCTTCCTTATAAATCACAGTTAGACTATTGGGCATAACCCCAAACCTTCAAATAAAAAGACACCCTCATCAGGCAGGATATTCCAAGGGTTTAGCAATTGCTTCCTAGAAGCTGAGGGCAAGAACCAGATCTCTCTTTGAGCAAGGTTAAATTCTTTAGTGCTGTGGATTGAGATTTTAAAAGTATCTCACTCCAGAATCACTCTGTACCCATAAAAATGTCTTTCAAAAATGAGGCAGAGAATATTTTCAGGCATACAAAACTGAAAGAATTTATTACTTGTAGTTCCACACCGTAAGAAATTTTCAACACAATCCTACAGGCAGAATGAAAATGATGCAAGATGAAAGTGTGAATCTGCAAATGCAATAAAGGGCACTAGAAATTAGTGACTACATCAGTGAATGTCATCCTTTTCTTACTATTTAAATTCCTTTCAAAGATCATTGATTTTTCAAATGTATGAATAATATAATATGGGATTTATTACATATGTATAAATAAAGTGTGTAACAATAGCACAAAGACCAGGAAAAGAGAAGTGGGAATTCACTGTTGCTCACCCAGAAAAGCTTAAGAACAAGAGAAAGTATCAAACTTTAGGTGAAGTAATGTTCTCATGCCTTATATGAAGTGCTATAAAGTGATTTGTGGGAGTCTATGATAAGTTAAAGGTGAATGACATAAATTCCAATGCAATCGGTAAATACCACAGTGAAATGTTGCAGCTGATTAGCCAATGAAGAATATGCAATCATAAAAAATATTCAATACAGAATAAAGCAAAATGTTTCATAAAAACTACTATTCCCAACATATTTTTTAGAACTAAATAAGATTATATCTTTAAAATACTTGGTAGAGTGCCTTCCTATTATGTTGTAAATTCTCAATACATTATTTTTTTTTAAATAAAAGTCATCACTTCTAAACTTCTTCAACTTTCTCCTAGGAAAACAAAACAATGTACCAGTGTATGATATCTTTTTTTTTAAGATTTTTATTTATTTATTTGACAGACAGAGATCACAAGTAGGCAGAGAGACAGGCAGAGGGAGAGGGAGGAAGCAGGCTCCCTGCTGAGCAGAGAGCCCGATGCAGGGCTCCATCCCAGGACCCCGGGATCATGACCTGAGCCGAAGGCAGAGGCTTAACCCATTGAGCCACCCAGGTGCCCCCAGTGTATGATATCTTAAGTCAATTTCAGTTTAAGTATTTTACCATTCTTGGTTTTCTCATTTTTGTCAATGGCTTTTACCAAGATGATAATTCGTTTCAGTCCGGTATACGTATATATTAACCAACATTTAAAAAATATTTTATTTATTTATTTGAGAGTGAGTGAGAGACAGAGAAAAGCAATGGAGCATGAGTGGGGAAGGGCAGAGGGAGAAGCAGACTCCCTGCTTAGCACAAAGCCTCACACCAGGCTTGATTTTGGGATTCCAGGATCATGATCGGAGTCCAAGACAGATGCTTAACAGAGCCACTCAGGCACCACATACTAACCAATAATTTTGTGGCAGCCCTCAAAATTTGACCTTAGCTAATTTAAGCATATAAGTGGTGATTAGAAGCTATTGGGTAGGTATGAGAATAACTGAGGAGATAAAATATATGGCCAAAAAATGCCTCCAAATATAAGCGTTCTAGGTCATAAAAACCACAAAGTCACCTAAAGGACCATTCTTGTGGGAAACTTTGCCTCTGCTTATGATATCCACATGACCACTGATTCCCATTGCTGACCACTGTTTATACTGTTATTGTACTTCCACCAGACAGACCTGTTCCTAGAACCTGCTTCTCTAGATTATTAAAATAATCTAAAAATTTAAGTTAAATTTTAACTTTACTTTACTCAGTTACAAATCCGGAGTAAAATCAAAAGTTTGAGTCAGTTCTATGCTTGTAGCTCTTTTGACTCTGTATTGGTGTATTGATGTAGAGATGTGGTTCAGAGACATATTTTTTGGACTTCGTGCTATTATAGTAGACAATACCTTCTCTTCAACATGTACTCATTCTATGGGAAATTGCTGAAAAGTACAATATGTCTAAAACTTTAAGCCCATAGCAAAATCTATAGCAAAAAGATCCATTTCATTTCATTCCGTTTCCACCTTCAAATCTTAAATACATCCTTCTTCCTGTAATGACACTTTCAAGAAAAATAAAATTTATTTTCCATTACTCCTGCTATACCTAATCCAGCATGCATTTACACACCATGCCCTCCTCTCAGGAAGAACACCTAAAATCTCAGCAAACACTGTGTCCAATTACATTTCCTCAATTTTTCAGTGCTAATTGCTTTTTAAAATTTTTCTGTATTAGCCCCAGTTGAAGGAAGAAGAAAAGAAATTGCCTCAAAGATGTAAATATATACGTGAAACTGAATAGAAAGCAATTGTTGGCTGAGTGTGGAAAAGTCATTTCTGCTTTTCATTAGTCTTTTTTCATGACACTGAACCTCTCAAAACTTTTCACATTCTCTTTCTTTTCAAACACCCAGGAGGCCTCGGTTATTCACCTAGTGAGATAATTCTCATTCCTGAGAGAACTGAGATCTTGCATTAGTGTATGGGTGAGGAGTCTTCTCATACAATTTTATATTGGTCATTTGCTAAATTATGAAAGCCTCAGAGGTCCCTTTTTGTTGTATACATATTTCTTTCTGATGCTGTTTTAGCTAAACTCAGTTCCCTGAGATAACACTAACCCACTTCCCTCCCTTTTCTTCTCCCTTATGTATATTCAAGAGACAAGAAGCCCAAAAGAGCTGGGTGGAATCTTACCAGTGTCCTGTTCTAAATATTTACCTTGATTACTAAAACATTTAACTGAATGTTACTCATGAATGCTGAGATATGAGACAATCTTTTTAGAAAGGATCACTAGAGAATGTTCTGAAATGTATTATCCATGTTTCCACCACTTGTGTTACATAGTTACATATTTGAGATGTGGGAGATGCAACACCAGTCTGTCCAGAGCAGGTAACTCATCCTGGAGGACAACATCTCAAGTTTATGTGGAATCTTAAGTTCAACATCTCATTTTTTTCATGAGTTAGCTTCACTAGGTGGATGGGAACATGAAAAGAACAGTGCATTCCATGGTCATAAACTAGTGCCTTCTTTTGCTGCAGTTACTTTCTTTTATAGTTGTGCTGTTGTATGGTATATCAGGATAACATATAAACTATCCCACAATGATGACATGACAGAATGAAAAAGTCTCTTCATGATGGAAAGGGCCCAAAGCCATCAATCTGCCACTTCCTTGTACAAGAATATCATATTGCATTGCCTACTTTGCTTTGGTCACTGCTGCGGGGAAATTAAGTACCTTTAAAAGTGGTAACCAGTTTTACCATAGGTAAGGAAATACATACTTTCCTCATATGAAATCTCAAGCTGTACCATTATAATAATGTTGTGATTGAGTCAATTAAGCAAACATGAGATAACCATGGAAGAAGGTTGACTTGCATTTATAGAGAGGTCATTTTTATCCTCTCTATTGGGGATGATTTTGTAATCATTTGAATAATAGATGTGCTTTTACTCTGCATCCAAAATTACAAAAAAATAATTTTATGCATTTCTTTCCCAAATTTTATCCATCAATTGAATACTTTCCTTTTGCTCCTTCATTTACAAATATGATTTTTGGAAGGAATCAGGAGTAAAGCAAAACCTATATTTGCTGAAGATAACCATTTTGAATATGTACTCAGGACTTGTTAAAACAAGATTGCCTGGTATTCCATTAACCTTAATTGCCATAATTCTTTATTTCAAAGTGGAGAGTAGCAAGAACTGGCCTTTGGTCCACAGAAATCAGTGTCAATTTATAGGAAAGATTGGAGTATTTTCTATCCATAGTTTATAGTGAAACTGGTAAATAGCTATTAAGTCCTCATACAATTCATTCTTTATCTATGAACTGGCTGAGACTGGATCTGGAAATTGAGTAAGGAGCCATGCATGGTTCCCTGCCATGGTAGCTCAAAATTGTGTCTAACCTTCATAACTGATTTTCTGTGTGTGTTATTATAAATAATGTAGGACTTCGCAAAGACTGTCCATTTTATTCTAACTGCCTATGCTAATATATACCCCTAATCAAAAATCAATGTTGGTCATAATTAATTAAACTCTATTGCCTATTATGGTAATTGTTTAAACCATACCTCTAGCAATTAAGTGTTATTACTTTCCTTCTAATACCTAAGGATTTCCTATTAGCCATTGAAATTCCTGGCCTAAATACTTCTCAAATCTGTTGTTATGTACCCTCCCCTTTATATTTCTTGGGATCATCACAAAGGATTGTTCACTTTCCCTCTTGTGATTTCTCATCGTTATATTGAGTATCGGCATAATTATTGCTGATTAGTTATATAAAACTAAATATGGGGGCACCTGGGTGGCTCAGTGGGCTAAAACCTCTGCCTTTGGCTCAGGTCATGATCTCAGGGTCCTGGTATCGAGCCCCGCATCGGGCTCTCTGCTCCGCAGGGAGTCGGCTTTCTCTCCTCTCTCTCTCTGCCTGCCTCTCTGCCTACTTGTCATCTCTGTCAAATAAATAAGTAAAATATTAAAAAAAAACTAAATATGTACTAGGAAATTGTCTTAGCTTTTTAATGATATCAACTAATTTAAATTCTCATAATTACCCTACAAGAAAAGTACTGTTAAAACTCATAAAGTGGAAATGCAAGGACTTCCAAATAGTTATTTATTTGGGCAATGATTGGTCATGTAATTTGTGTTAAAATTACTTCAACATTCTCACTTTCCATACTCTCCAGATTCTTTCCTTTACTAATATCCATGTATGGTTTGGCATCTCAACTTAATTTACTTGGTGCCATAGGTGAATCTAGGTTTCTGTCAACCAACCAAGCAAACAATTAAAACTAGTCCCAGCTATTCCAATTTGCTCATTAGAGAAAAAACAAAAGCACAAAAACACTCTCTGAGTCAGTGAATATCAACCTTGGCTGCACATTATAATTATCTGGGGAGCTTATAAAAATTATTGATGGCAAAGTCACACCCCAAACCAATTAAATCAAAGTTCCTTGGGTAGATACTTAAACATAGGTTTTAAAGGATTTTCTAGAAAGACAGATACAGTCTGATCAACTAGGTAATAAATAATAACTTCTAAGGCATAAAAGGACGAGTTGGAGTGTTTGGCTATACCAAGTCTTCTGAATTCCTCAAATGCATGATTCTGATTTCAAGAATCTTTTCCACTCTTTGAAAGTGTATATATCCTGTTATATTAAACATAAGACTGGGACTTCAACTGATTATATTCACCAATTAGTAGGAATGAATTATGCATTTGGATTTTTGTTAATGACCCTATAACTGTAGGAGATAGAAGACTATCTTAACACAGATATAGAATGTCTCAAGTCTTCAGTCCACAGTATTTTCAAATCCCTGTTTATCTTTTAGAAGTGGCCACTCTGACCCTTGGCCCTTGTATTTTTGTACCCTTTATTCCCTAAGGCAACAGGCTCTTTCCCCCAGGTTTTGCTTTTAATTGACACTTCACTCTAGGTATCCATTAGCAATAATTTATTTTACTATTTCATGACTACTAGCCAAGAATAGCAGTACCTTTTAATGCTAATTGGATTCCTGTTGCATTTAACAAAAAGTAAGCCAGGTTATCAAGCCCAGGTTAGCTTCTTCCATTTTCCTCAGGTTCTATTGTCTGCAAACCCTGTATGTGCAAAAATTAGACAGAGCTTTTCATTAACTTAGGCAGATTGCTTCTCAGATATTAACTCTTCCTACAGGTTTTCCTTGACCAAATTTTCTAGTAAAACTTCTCTATTTTATCTTCAGTAATTTGACCCCATTTGTATATATTGTTTTCCTTTTTCTTCCTAATTATAAGTGGTTTATTTCACTGGCTTATTAGCTCAAGAAGATAAGATAGATGCCTAATTTGATCATATTACTACATTACTACATTACTACATCTCAGATATTATGCCTAGTGTATGATTATGTTCAATCATATTATAACTTATCACATAAAACACACATATATAAACTTAGATATGACATATAAAATCATACATAATATACTTATTATATAACTTATAACTAGGTAATGTAATATGTATACTTAGATGTTTAATTTATAACTTATATTACCTAAAATTTATATAACATATAATACAAAACTTATAGTATATTATATATAACTTTATATATATATATACACACACTTGCATATATAACACATATGTACATGCATAATTCATTAGATATGATAGAAGATACTCTCCAAAGATGGCCAACAATTTTTCCTCTCCCTATATCTACATGCAGTTCCTTCCATCAAGTAGAGTCTATTTTTCTGGACCTGCTTTTTGACTTGCTTTCACCAAAAAATTGCAAAGAGAGTGAAGCTGTGCAAATTCCATTCCTAGACATTAAGAGTTATGATACCTCTGCTTCCGTTCCTATAGAACCCAGCTACCATCCTTTAAGGAAGTCCAGGATATTCTGCTAGAGAGAGATGTTATTTGAAGGTAAGGTAGTATATATGTAGTAAGACTAAATACCATAACGTATTTGTGGGGAAAAAAAGAAAATAAATGTCTGATACAGGTGCATGTTGAAATACAAATACATTTTATATTCTTCTTCAAATGTTATAAAGTGAAGCTTATAAAACAAATGTAAAGCATTTGTAAAGAAGCTACTAAATTCATTTTCACATTTTCTGCAGCTATGTTCTGTAACAAATTATTTCAGAGAGTACAAAAGATACCTAAATAATTGTTACCTGTCAGAATCTACTAATTATATTTTTATTGTTGTTTTATGGCTGATTAATTACATAAAAATGAATTTGAAACACTTCTCATCTTCATATAAGCAGTAATTGAGCCATGAACTTGGGGTAAATAGCAAGCAGACATGGTCTCCACACTGATATTCCAATGTGGATGTAATTTCAAGTAATCAGTCTTGGTAGCATGACATAGGTCATCAGGAAACACAGGCACCATGGGTCTTCTAATAAGGGTACCTTAGTAGGGTTTGCGAATTCAGAGGTCATTAAAAGAGAGCTCTCGGTGATTAACCAGGTAAAGTGGTATGGGGGAATGAAGGTGAGGGGATGAGGCAAATAAGGACATACACGTGTGTCAAGGCCCACAATGGTTGAATCAAAAGGCACAAAGTGAGTAATTATAATTTGTAATTGTAAATTGAGTAATATAAGAGGGTGAAACTATAAAGAACCTCTTTAAAACAGTTGTCAGGAGTTTGGACATTTGTTCTGATTGTGATGGCAAATTATTTGAATATAACCTCTCTTCAGGATGGAGTATGAACTGGTGAAAGTTAAGACTACAAGAAGCTACTGTGTCAATCCAGGCAAGCAAGAATGATTGCCTAAAATAAAGTAACAGCAGGAAAGATAGACTTGACTTGAATGAATTTCCTATATTAAGGGGGTAGAAATCATTATTCTTGGCTATTAAATGTAGGAAGTAAAGGAGGTGAAGGGCAAGGATGATAACCAGATTTCTGGCTTGAGTAACTGGCTATATGAATTTGAATTCAATGATGCCAGAAAAGTGACATGAGAATAGTCTCTATAAAGTTTTCTATCTTTATGGGATTTAAATATCTCATTAAACATATTCACTAAACCTTACTGCCTAATGCCGGAGTAGATGAGAGACCATCTTTCACATATGAGTAGATCTTTGTATCATGTAGCTTAATATTCTCATAGAATAATTCTGTCTTCTTTGATTTTTTTTAATAATTGAAGCAACACTTATTTTTTTGATTCAATCTAAATTCTTGGATTGATTGTCTAAAAGTGTTTCATAGACTAGGTTGAAATTCTAACCAGCCAGCAAAAAGGGCAAACCCACTTTTGCCTTCTACTTAGGTCTACGTGAAGGACTAGTTAGTTCTCCACAAATAAACTAAATAAATTCACCTTGTAATGCTCTGTGTACTAACATTATAATATTATATATCTTTTATATGATTTGGAAAATTTCAAGCTACATAATTTCTTCTAACTTAAAAATATTATATTATGACTTCTAATTATTGTATGGAATATTATATGAAAATATAAAAGTCTAATAAATAATAGATAAAATTTTATTATTCAAGAGAAAAATTATATATAAACAAGCATAATTGAAGCTTGAAACAGAAGAAAAATAATTCATAATTGTACTCTAAGTTCTCAAGATATAGTTTATACATTTTATCTTAAAACAAAGAAACAATACGGAACAGGCTCAGTACTCCATAACACCAACCTGTTACTACTATAAGAAACGATTATTGAAAACCATTTTCTGTTCCTTTGAAATATCAATAAAATACAAAGTCTACTTTCAGAATTTTTTTGAAATTATAGTTTTTATTTTATTATTTATTTAATTTAAGAAAAATATGTTTAGTCACGATACAGTACATCATTAGTTTTTTATATAGTGTTCAGAATTGTAGTAATATTGAAGGAATTATTAAGTTGCTTTCACTACTCAAAAGAATAACTTCATTGATACTGATGACTTCCAGATTTGTATCTCTTGCCAAGATCCTTGGTAAATACTAGATCCATGCAACCATTTGCATGTACAAATGTTTATTCCAGAAGAATTACAACTTTAATAGAATTTCTAAATTTGAATCCAAAGTTGACAATATCCTAATCCTTTCTCTGATAGCATCCATCAGTAGAGACATATTCATTATCCTTTAGGAATGTGTGCCTGCAAACTGGCATTATCCTATATGTCTCCCTGTTTCCCCACTATCTATAAAAATATCTAATTTTCTTAATATCCTGTATCATCATAACTTTCCTATCTTTCATCTGTTTTTTAATTTCCAATTGCTACTGTCTGGTTAAGAATTTATTATTTATCACTTCATCTAGTCAAAATCACATCCTTCTTAGTAAGTTGGAAATCACTTTCCCCTTTCCAATTTATCCTTTATAATGCTTCCACAATTATCACTCTTAACAGGGAAAGCTAATCATGATAAAACTATCCCAGTCAATATTCTTCATTGTTTTACAATTAGTTAACAAGTAAAACCTAAATTCTTTCGCAAAGTTAAAAAACCTCTTTATTTCCTAGCTCTTCCTATATTGGCTGCACTTTATTACAAATTCATGTTGAATTCACCTTCATGCCAATACATTTGCTGTTTCCTCTGTCCGAAGAAACTTCTCACCTCCACTGAGCTGCTTGAGTTTGTGTGTGGGGTGCCTATTCATTATTTAAATTTCACCTGGATACCCTCCTGATTCTCCTTTCTTTTTTTTTTTTTAAAGATTTTATTTATTTAGCTATTTGACAGAGAGAGAGAGAGAGAGAGAGAGAGAGATCACAAGTAGGCAGAGAGGCAGGCAGAGAGAGAGGAGAAAGCAGGTTCCCTGATGAACAGAGAGCCCGATGCGGGGCTCCATCCCAGGAACCTGGGATCATGACCTGAGCTGAAGGCAGAGGCTTTAACCCACTGAGCCACCCAGGTGCCCCCTGATTCTCCTTTCTGAAGACCTTTCTCACCCACTCAAATACCAGATTTCCCATTACACAATTATAACTTTTTATTTGAAAGGTTTAATACGGTTTAATTGTTAAAACATGGTTATGTGTGTTTGTATATTCATATATATTACATATAAGCACATATATACAGACATAGTTTACTGTATTACACATATATTATCTATATACACCTTTAATATAATTATATAAAAGATTATTGAGGTTAGAGCCTAATTTTGAAGAGAGAGGGCTGTTTGTTTTTCTTATTGTGTGAACTCTTAAAGCTTAGGACAATTACTGTTATATCATATGCACATAATAAATGTTAAGTGAATGAGTAAATCAGTGAGTAACTTCAAGATACTATTAGTAAATATTTACTAAGCATTCAATAAACTTTTCCTCTTGGTTTATAGAATGTTAGTATATGTGCTGCTGAAGCGAGCACTTGGTTTATAGAATGATATGAGCTTTAACGATATAACTTCTTTTTAGCTGTCATTTATGCCCCATTACTTTTTAATCTTATTATCTGGGAGAAAAAAACAAAAGCATAACCAGAGAAATTTAATGACTAACCAATACTTGGTGAATATTGGCACTCTATAAATGGTCCTCACAATTTTATAGTGAAACTGGGTTTCTCTAGGGATAGGTGTTAACCCATCCATTGGATTCTGTAAGTATATGACTACTCCATCTGATTTTATATGTGTTTCTAAAATATGAGCACAGATACAGATACACTTTCTTGATGTGACACTACATAATGCTTCTTCCTCAGAAAGGAGTTGTGGAGAAATGGGAGGTAGAGAAAAATACTTAGGAGTTTGTAAACTTTATTTTGAACTGAGGAAGACCAATGCTGGTAAATTCTAGTTCAAATGTAATTTTGTTTCTTCAAAGTAAAAGAACATGGAGATATTTTGCCATTCTAGCAGTATTTATTCAAAGCTAGGTCAGCTGAGAATGAGTAAACTCAGAGACTCAATGAAGTAAATTGAGAAGTTCAATGGTTCTTGTGAAAAAGGAAAATAAGATAGACTTTTTACAGAATCAGTGAATGCTAATAGGCTATGTAGAATAACAATGGTGAAACCCCCAACTAATGATTTATATAGTGTATTTATGATACAGGGTTCATAAAGAATTAAAGGTTACTAAGATTATAAAAATTATAACCTAGGCAAATGGCTGCCAGAGGAAGCACCAAAGACTCTCTGTTCTGAGCCTAGAGTGATTTGTGGAGCAATTTAGAATGTGTCTGAACCTTGTTGAACTTCCATGTCTCTGATCTACCTGTTCATACATAATCTCACTGAATATCAATAACAGCCTACAGCTCCCTTCTCTTCTTCTCTTTTCCTTTCCTTTCCTATATATCTGTTTATCCATTCTTTCTTTCTATATTTGCCCCAAGGGTTCATTTTTTTCTCATGGGATGATTAAAGGATAGACCTAAACTTAAATAGTGGTTATTTCTTAAAGAATCCAGAACTGACTTCAGGGTCTTTAGAGGACTGGGTATTTCCAGGAATAACATTTTTGAAGGAAAAGAAGAATTATTAAATACTTAGTGTGTAGTCACTTAAGAAGGTACATTCTGTATATAAAATAATTTGACTTTAATTCAAATCAGAACCAATACATGTCTTCTATTAGTAACCTATCTTCATCTGTCTTTGCAGTTTATGAACTGGAAGTGCATATTACTATAAGAACACTGGAAGACATATTGAAAAGCTATCTTTACTGCAATTTTACAGATAAATGTATCCAGCATCAAAGAAATGGAAAATTGTACCCACTTTATGCAATTAAGAAGTGGCCAGGGAAGCATTTCATAAGACGTCTTCTGAATCCAAATTCAGGCTCTGCCTTTATTGTAGTAAATGAATCTGTGGGCAGTTGACCATTTGTCCAGGTTTTTTGTGAAGATGGTATGCAGTTTGAAAAGAAATATTTAACTTATTTTAATTTCTAATCTATTAGCTATAATATTTCTGGTTGTAGGAAATGAGAATAGCTACTAAAAGATATTCCTTGAATTCTGCCTATTGGGTTGACTATGGAAGTATGGAAAGAGCACTTGTTTGTTAGTTTGTTTTGTTTTGTTTTGTTTTAGTAGAAACTAGTAAGAAAATATAAAAACAGATGTGTATTTAATACATAAGGCAGTAATGTATCAATGCTTTTGAGTAAGGGAAATGGAAAAAAATTTTTAAAAGAACCAAAACCTTTATATAACAAGACAAAATTAATAAAGGGGGAAGAGAAAACATTAGAATTCCTTTGTGTTACTTTGGTCTATCCCTCCCGTATTTAGTGTATATTATCTATATTATTCTGTTTTATTTGTTACATTTATTAATTCTCCTATATTTTTGGTTTTAGCCATTTTTTATTTTTCATTTTAGACAAGGATAAGATTTAAGAAGATATTTGATCATCTTTGCTTTACCTGTTTCTAGAAGAATCTCACTTTGATTCATTATTATAAGGTGTCAGAGCCAATATTTTTCCTAGAAAACTTTTTCAGGACAATTATGACTGATGGCATTTTGTACTTTTATAAACAATTGAAACCACTAGATAAAATGTTCTGTACTTGAAGTTCTTTCCTTCAATGATTTATAAATATTAACTTATCATCTTCACTATCTAGAGATGCTATTTAGAAGTTTGAGGTAAATCTGATTTTGTTTCTTTAAAAAATCTATTTTTTCTTTATATTAGAAATTTTATCATGTTTTGGACCTTATGAATCATTTTAGTTTGAACATTTTTATTTTCTTTCATTCTTGAATATTTGTGTTCATTAATATTAAATATTTTTTCATTTAAAAAATCACTTTCTCTTGTTGGATCATCTGGATATAAGTACATCTTAATCTCTATGTATCTATCATGTTATTTTTTCTTCTATTGTTCTTGAAGAGTTTCACCTCTAATCTTGAAACTCATTCATTTATTTTCCAATTTTACATGCCCTGCAATTTTTCATATATCTCTTTTTACCTATCTATCTTTCTATCATCTATCCATTTTATTATTTGTCCTGTGTATAGCAGTTTATGATAAACTGTGAGGATGGCTTATATAGCACTTTAGTAATGTTGGATTTCAGATAAGATTGACTTATGTTGTCTTTCTTTTAAGGTCAGTTTATTAAGATGTCTATTGAAACCAGTACCTATATCAAATGGTGTGTAATTTAAACTGAACTCTTCTACTTGGGTCTCTTTTATATTTCCTATTCTTTTTTAGTTTTGCTAAAATCTTTTTTGTTGTTGGTTAAGTGCACTGATTTTATTTATTTTAAATTCTGATCTATCAGTTTCAATATATCTGCTTCAGATAGATCAGAGGATTTTTTCCTGCTATCTGGTTATTTTTATAGGAGTTCACATTGCCCTTGGAGACATCAGCTATTCCACGTATGGGACTCATTTTGAAGTCAGGCTCCAATTTATGTCTGTTTTGGTGCTTTTACAGACTTAGAAAACAGAGAGGCATAGACGTCACCCACGTAAGACACAACTTTTGTTGCCACTCTGTCAAGTAACTCGTCAGGTGAGGTTTTTACCTTTAAACCTTAGAAGCAACAATTTCATTTATAATCTAAAAATCCTTAGAGACTGGGGTAAGATCAGTAGAGATGAGAATTTATAAGGCAGCTAGACATATATTTCTTGTTGTCATTCATTCTTCCCCCATAGAGGGCTGCTTGGCATTTCATGTAATTAGCTCACAATTTGGGCTATTGCAATTGATTTCATCAGTGAAAGTGCATGCAGTGATCTTTTGTAGGCCATGAAAGACATTTTAGAAAAAAACTCAAAAAACCTCACTTCAACATAGCCAACACATCCAATAATATTAATTCCCATCGTGACCCACTGGTTGCCCTCTGTGTTACATAATCCATATGAGTACATAATACATGCAGGTACCTAATACATACATGTATAAGACATAGAGAATACATAAGACAGGTGCACTAGATACAGATGCATATATAGTGTGTATCAGACATCCTCATGCCGTCTTATGGAGATATTGGTCATTTTTTTCTCAGTTAGTTTCTAGAATCCTTGTTTGTTGTTACTCTTTTAGTTTCCTTTTGAGAAGTGATTATGCAGCCAGTAGTAACTCACTATCCTGGCAAGAGTCAGAAATGTCCAAGATTTAGGGGGAGGGAATTTACAACTACTTAATTTACCACTTCCAATAGTATGACTTGGTTTAAAAATATCTCAGTGGAAAATGAAGTGAAATGTCAGGAGGAAATATGAGATAATAGACATGGAACATCTCTTTAAGCTATAAAAAATTTCATGACATGCCTGTAGAAACTACTAACATGCATTATCATAAACTATTCCTTAGATTTTTGTAATTTTGTAATTTCAAAATTGTCTTCCCTATCATTTTCTATCTTTTAGACAAACTACAATGCTGGCCATTTCTTGCTCAAACTGGGCTTTTTCTTGGTCTTCATGCTTATATAGGTGTTCCTTCTAAAATATATCCTCAGCCTGTCTAATAAACAGTTTACCAGGTGAAATATCACCCTTTGGGAAGACTTCACTAATGATATGAAGTGATTTTATTTATAACCTCCCTACTTTTTTGTAAAATACCATATAACTCTTCTTTAGCACCACTCAAACTCAGTTGAAGTTATCTGTGCACAGGTCTCTAACAGATTGTAAACTCTCTACGAGCGGGGAGCACACCTTATTCACATTTGTATAACACTTAAGTGAGGCAACATAAATTTAAAGGTTTAAATGAAATTATTCTAGCACCTATTACGTGAAATATGAGGTGCTGAGTATTGTATGGCTTTTAGGGGGAAATGGGACCTAAATTTTACAGAGTTACTTCTGAATCTGAACTCTAGCTTCTAAAAAGTTAGCTCACAGATGGATTGTCTTATGACAGATGTGCTATTCGGTTCTATGACTCCATTACCCTAAAAGAAATAAACGTTATTTTCCTTGTCTTTCTCTTAACATTCCTACATGGCATCTCTACATGAAGTGATGTACTGGTTATTGCTTCCCTCCACCCCATATATTAACTTCCCCCCTAGGACCTGTTCTCCTTTTATGATTCAGAACAGTATATAGCTCAGTGGCACATGTAGGCATCCTTGCTTAACTTTGCGTAGCCTATGTTTGTGATGCTCTCTAAGAACAGTGAACCATCAGCCATGGGTTTTTCATCACAAAACTAGCAGAGGCTTTGAAATCCACATCTTTCAATTCTCTTCCTATTGGCATGTGATATGCTTTCCTTCTTAGAAGGGAGGCAGGCCCACCCATAAAACTGCAGAGTAAATGACAAAAGTATGAAGGTCCACAGAAGATATGTCTAAAGATTTAGTATTTATAAATAAAACTAACATACTTTTAAATGAAATTTATTCTGTCCTCTTTTCTTGAAAGTTATAGCTTTATAAATCTATGTGGAACACCATTTTTATATAATTTAAAGTTACAAAATACCAAAGAGGTTTGAATTTAATATTTCTTATCCACATGTTTGTGGATAAGATTGTGGCTGATTGGCTAGCGATGTTTAAATGGGTAATAAGGATATAAATAATTCATAAAATATTGTGCTCTCATTCTGTGAATATTATTATTTTTTAAAGATTTTATTTATTTATTGGACAGACAGAGATCACAAGTAGGCAGAAAGGCAGGCTGAGAGAGAGGAGGAAGCAGGCTCCCCGCTGAGCAGAGAGCCCAATGTGGGGCTTGATCCCAGGATCCTGGGATCATGACCCGAGCCGAAGGCAGAGGCTTTAACCCACTGAGCCACTCAGATGCCCCATGTGAATATTATTTTTGCCTTTAACCAATGTCAGAAGTTATTTTCTTACAACAAAGATTCTCATATAATTTATATTCAATTGATAGTGATGATGTAAAAGTTTAAAAAGGTAAATTTAATTCTATTCCAAGTATACAAATATTTATTTTTTTAACAAGAAAGATAAATTAAAGTCAGTGTCAAACCCAAAAATATTAAAAATGTTTTCATGTTTAAAATCTTTTATTCCATTTTTAAAAATTTTGTTAAAATTAAAAGTCAAAATTATAATTAAGTCCACTTTGAAGTAAATTAAACTAGTTTACTAATTTTTGAATATGTAATTAAGCCCTGTTGAATATTTATAAAATACAAATATGAACACCGTTCAATCTCTTTAGTTGACAATGTAAAGATTCAGCATAATGTTTTATACATGTTTTGTCTAGAAAAATATGAATACATATTTTTAGAAATTACTATTTACTTGATGTAATAAATATGCATCACTGTTCTGTGAAAGGTTGCAAATACGGAGTTAACTTGCCATTTCTCCCTGGAACAAATTTATTAAAACATAAAGAGAAGGAGGAAGAGGGAGAGGAGAGGAAAAAGAAAGAGGAAAATGAAAAAAAACTTTCATGACTAGAAAATGATTTGTTATATAAAAATAAATGCATTAATTATTTTTTCTTCTTTCTGATAAAAGAGATTCTTACCTTCAATCCTCTCTATACTCTGAAACAGTTTACATCTTCCAAATTAACACAAAATAATACAAACTCTTTCATAAGTTTTGGAACAATTGCCCTTCTGTTGGAGGATATAGGGTACAGCTATGGGGCATTAATTTACTAAGGCCTAATAAGCGTTAATGAGGAGACTGGTTATGTAAGGTTTTAAGTGTTCTCTGTACCACAACTGAGCCCCAGATTCCAAGTAAAAAGACAACCTTTTGTTCTTTAGTACATTTATTTATATTTGTGTTTGTGATATGTGAGGATTCCAAGAGGCCTTGTCCTCTTATGTGAGTCTAAAGGCAATACTGAATTTTTTTTTTATTAAATATCAGTTTCGACCTGAAGAATTCGTAGGAATGCTCAGCACATGGTTATTAACCAATATATATTTTGGGGAAAATGCTGTCAATATCATAATGTGATTTTAGGTATAGTGCCTAATTAATAGGCTATGTTATTTCTAATATAGATTTTAAGTTTGCATTATTAATGCTCAAATAATTTTATGTTGAGAGATAATTCTCCATGGATTTCTCACATGTTGCATCTGTTACAAACAAAAGCACTGGCTGCCTTTTGTTCCGTCTTTTCAGGGATATTTGTTTAACAAATGGCCTTGGAAAATAGATAGTATCTCTCTCTGGAGCAAAAGGAAGTTTTACTTACTCTCTAGTTCTAATAGTGTCTCTAACGCAAGAATAGACATGCCAACTTCCATTATAAAAGATTCAAGTTCCCTAATATTTAGATTCCTTTTCCTGTGCTGCAACTCACCGTGTGTGTGGATGTCACCTAGCTCTCTTAATATTTTCCTTTGGGTAACAGTACATAGGGAACTGACAAAGATTTTCTCCTTGACCAAAATCTAGTTAGACTCTTCTGAAATCGCTCCTCAAGTAGGCTGTGATTTTTGGGCTTCTGTGTTTGTCTCTGCATTGTACAGTTTTTAGTAAGAACCCTGTTTAAATCAGTTCAGCCATAATTCTTTCCTTCGCTTGATGTTTCCTCTTAGTGACTTTTCCATCCACTACCCTCTCCTATCCCTTAGCTATAAATTTCCATTTTTCTTGGTTGCATTTTGAAGGTGAGCCCAAGCTCTCTCCACTACAAAATCTTAGTGCAATGGTCTCTAAACATACTGTAATGGTCTGGAATAAAGTCTGCTTTACTATTCTTTAACAAATGTCATTGAATTTTTTTTTTCTTTAATAGAACCTGCACAACAGAAATCTGATATCCTGATTACTGCTATTGTTGTGAATAATGAAGTCCTTTCATCTAGAAGACTTAACTATTGCAAGTATCCCCTAAACCCTATCAAACTAAGTTGGTAGCTGACAAGTAGGTAAGTTCTCAGACCATGCACAATGCTGACAGTTCTGGTGATGAGGATGGGATAATGACAGAGGCATGACTTTTTTGGAAAAGGAAAATTAAGGGCCTCATATACTGGTTAATGGGGTTTGAGGGACTCTTATGAGAATCATTATGGAAAAAAGTGATTGAATTTTATGCTCATCTGGGCATGAATGGTCCTCCACTTGACTGTATGTTAAATAGGAAGAACTGAGGGGGTAGTTTTAGACTAAGTAACAGAGTAGGTAAAAATAGCTTACCAAAGGTTTTCCTGGATATTACCAATTCTTAACCAGGTAAGAGGATTACAATGCCAATATTTTGATGAGATAAGATTCTAGGATATACAATATGGAAAGAAAAATTTTTAAATGTATGGAAATATAAGAAGTAGAACTAAAACTCTCTTTATTTGAAGAATATATCATCTTATATATACAATGTATATAGTAAATCTTAAAGAATTTTTTTTTTTTTTTTTTTTAGTTTGTGAATTTAATGGATTGTATGGAGCACTGGGTGTTATATCCAAATAATGAATCATGGAACACTACATCAAAAACTAGTGATGTGGGGAGCCTGGGTGGCTCAGTGGGTAAAAGCCTCGGCTTTCGGCTGGGGTCATAAACCCAGGGTCCTGGGATTGAGCCCCACATCCGGCTCTCTGCTCCGCGGAAGCCTGCTTCTTCCTCTCTCTCTGCCTGCCTCTCTTGCCTACTTGTGATCTCTGTCTGTCAAATAAATAAATAAAATCTTAAAAAAAAAAAAACTAGTGATGTACTGTAAGGTGACTGACATAATATAGTAAAAATAAAGTTTATAGATTTAATAAGTAACTTGAGTAAGTTTAAAATAGGATTTATAATAGACATCAGTCATGTTATAACCCTTAGGAAAACAATTGGTTGTTTTTAAGTTATTCAGTTGATTGGATCAGGATAGTTTCCTGATCCAAGGAATTTTTTTTTTTTTAAGATTATCCAGGATAATTTTCTCTATAAAGTCAACTGGTTGTAGATGTTAATCATATCTACATAATACCTTCAGTTCAACGCCTGTATTGGTGTTTGATTGATACCTGGTACTATAGATTCCTCACTTTCACAAAACTACCTTCACATAATAATTTCCAAAACTAAGGATATGTTTAATAAAATGTGTGTAAGACCTCTATGTTAAAAACTACAAACATTGTTGAGAGGCATAAATAGAGACATATACTATTGTTAGAAGATAGAGGAGGAACAGTAAAGTATCTCTAGATTCAGAAAGCACTTTGAGGGGCGTCTGGGTGGCTCAGTGGGTTAAAGCCTCTGTCTTCGGCTCAGGTCATGATCCCAGAGTCCTGGGATCGAGCCCCGCATCAGGCTCTCTGCTCAGTGGGGAGCCTGCTTCCTCCTCTCTCTCTCCCTGCCTCTCTGCCTACTTGTGATCTCTGTCTGTCAAATAAATAAATAAAATCTTTAAAAAAAGAAAAAACGAAAGCACTTTGAGACTGAAAAACAAGGCAAACCACTCTATATTATTTACACAGTTTTACTAAGGGTAACATACTAAAAGGAGGTACTAGTTGGGTGACAATCCAGGCACTACACACTCCCCCCTCCCCACGTCCTCACCTTAATCCTCAGCTTTATAGATCTAGGAATATTGTGGTGAGGTCAAAGGGTAGTTACCTAAAATGGCACCATCTGTGCATCAGAGGGAAGTTACTAGTTTTCTAAAGTGGTGTCATCTACATGCCACTTTAGGAAAGCTCAAAGCAAACTCTGCATTCTTGTCAGGACATAAATTAACCTCCAAGGGGCCTGGAACACATAGCCCTGAAGGAGATCATTGTGAGGACATATGCAAAATGGAAGGCCAAAGAATGGAGTCAGTGCTGTTAGGACCACTACAAATATGTACATGTTTGAAAGACTTAATATTAAGTCATCCAAAATTGATTTATCACATCAATGTAATTCCAGTCAAAATTCAAGCATATTGATTGAAAGTGGTAAGAATATTATAAAGCTTATATGAAAATTAAACAAAACTTGGTTATTCAAAAGAGTTTTGAAAAAGAAAGTTGGAAAACTCGTTTGACTCATGCTATTTGATTTGAAGAATTATTATTTACTACATTAATCAAGATAGTATGGTGTTGATGTAAAATTAAATACATGAGACAGAATAGAGGACACAAATATATTCACACATATATGGTCCATTGATCAACAAAAAACTGGAAATATGCTGAAACTACCATATACCCATATGGGAAAACAAAAACAACCTTCTATCCTTACCTGATGTGTACCATACACAGATATTAAATTCAAATGGATTTCAAATCTAATTATTTGTGCTAAAACTCTGACAAATTTTTAAAATGTGACTTTGGGGTAACACAATATCTTCTAAGTAGGCAACAAATCTGGCTACCTAGATACACTGAAGATACAGTCCACCAATTCTATTCTTAGTTATTTATCCAAGAAAACACAAATTATGGCCAAACAAAGACTTGTGCAAAATGCTCTAGATAGATGTATAAGTATATAGAGAAATGTTTCCCAGTTAGATGCATATATATATATATGAAATACATATACATATGAAATATATATATTTGAAATATACACATGTATCTTAAAATTCAATAATCAAAGGGCAACCAATTTGATTAAAATAGGAAAAAATACTTGAAGAGATGGTTCACAAAATAAAATATACTAATATACTAATGGCCCTAGAGTAACTGAGACAATATTCAAAAGAAAAATAGAAATTAATAAAATACAAATTAATACCACAATGAGATAGTATTATGTGCCCATTAGAATGGTCAAAATTAAACAGTGAAAATATCTAGTGTTGACCTTTTCATTAGTTCCTGGTAGGAGTACAGAGTATGGTCACTTTTGAAAATAGTTTGGCCATTTCTTATACACTTAACATATAGTCCACTAATTCTATTCTTATTTATCCAAGAAAATACAAAAATATGTCCTTAAAAAGATTTCCCCAAAAATGTTTATGACAACTTGTTTAAAATAGAAATTGGACACATGGCAAATGTACATCAATGTGTAAAAGAATAAACAGATTGTATTGTGTCCAATCTTGGTTGATTGCCCAAAAATAATTAGGAATGAACCACTTATTCACATAAGAACATGGCTGAGTCTCGAAAATATGCTGAATAAAAAATGCCAATCACAAATAAATTCTCATTGGATGATTTCATTTTTATGCAATTCTAGGAAAAGAAAAACTAATCTACAGTGAGACAAAAACAGATCAGTTGTTACCTGGGGTTGGTGGTCTGAGGACTGATAACAAAAGGGCATAGGAGAACATTTTGAGTTGATGCGAATATTCTGTATTTTGATTGTGTTGGTAGTGTATGTTTGGCAATGCTCATTGAACTTTTATGCTTAAAACATCATTTACATGTAGGCTATATATCAAAATTTTTATTTCGAATAAAAAGTAAATTGAATGAGTTTATGTTACTAAAATGCAAGGCTGAGGAAAAAAAAAAGTGATAATGAGGGGCGCCTGGGTAGCTCAGTGGGTTAATCCTCTGCCTTCGGCTCAGGTCATGATCTCAGGGAGGGATCGAGCCCCACATCGGGCTCTCTGCTTGGCAGGGAGCCTGCTTCTCCCACTCTCTCTCTGCCTGCCCCTCTGCCTGCTTGTGGTCTCTCTCTCTCTCTCTGTCAAATAAATAAATAAAATCTTTAAAAAAAAAAAGTGATAATGAGTGTGGGCTTCTTTTTAAAAATTCATTGGTAGTAAATTTTTAAAAAAAGTATATATTGTGTGTTTTATTCTAAACTATTAATAAAACACAGTTTATAAATAAAGGCTATTACAACTTAACCAAAAAAAGTAGACTTGTGTTAGAGATGGCATCCCTTAAAAAATATACAGCACAGAATAGGAATGTAGAAATAAGTAATAAAAATACCAAGACACACATTTCCATATTTGTTTTTTTAATTTAATATTTTTCCAGTGTTCCAAAATTCATTGTTTATGCACCACACCCAGTGCCCCATGCAACATGTACCCTCCATAATACCCACCACCTGGCTCACCCAACCCCCACTCCCTTCCCCTCTAAAACCCTCAGTTTCTCAGAGTCCAGTCTTTCATGGTTTGTCTCCCCCTCCGACTTCTCCCAGCTCACTTCTCTCCATCTCCCAATGTCTTCCGTGTTATTCCTTATGCTCCACATTTGTTTTCATTTGATATCCGTCTCCTGAGAGACTACAACTGTCTGAAGTCAGAGAATTTTGTCTCGCATTTGTTCCAGGTGTTTGGCATGCTGCTTGACACATAATTTCACGTCAACAGTATTTTTCACCTGGACGAATATGTCAGTATCTAATTTTACTTCTTTTAGAACAAATGCCATTAGTGTTACAAGCAGCATTTCTTTTTAGACCAACTTTAAGAAATAGTGTCAGTTCAATTGTCCAAATTTACCTCGTTATGTGTAGGCATCCAAGCAGCTGCTAAGGTCACTTCTGGGTCAACACAGAAGTCCACAGGCTCTAGCACCTGTCACAGACTTGTGACTCCTTATCTTTGACCACCAGCCCTTGGAGTTTCAAAGCCGTGGACAACACCTACAATAACTGGCTCTCACACAAGGCTTGCACAGGAGATAAAAAGAAGATGATATGAAGATCAGCAATTTATAGTGAATGTAACTACATGGGGCATAACCAGAGTGGAAGCTATTATGGCAGGAAGGACACAACAGTGAGCTCTTCCCATGATTTTTCATCTTGCCACCATCATGTCAGTGCTCATTTCACTTTTCACAAGTTATAAAATTGACAGAACATTTGCTACAAATTGTACAGCTTTTCAAGAGAGGCAATTTTGAGATACTTTTCCTGAATGCCTGGTTAAGTCAATATAGAAGAAGCCTATCAAAAGTAATATGTCCAGATTTGGCAAATTATCAAAATTACCTAGTAGACTTGCACTGTGACCAGAAAATACCTTCAAACTATGGACTAAAATATGAAATGTAGATGATATAGAAAAAATATTTTTTCAGGCAGCCCAAGAAAATAGAATAAAATTCACTAATATCTTGACATATGCATAGCAAACTACCAAAGCTTCCAGAGTAATGGCTAATGCAATGGAAGTATTCATCTTGAAAATTAATTGGTTTAGATCCGCATCGTATCGTCTTGCATTTTGAACTGAACTGGTAAACCAGTTTTCAACAATCCCAATTGAAGGACTCAAATTTGAGAACATAGCTTTCTGAGATAAAAGCAGTCTCTTTCAAATAGTTCTTATAGGGGAATGATACCACTTTTAACAGTTAGGTTTTCATCCATTGTCACTCTTACCACTTGGATCCTCTAAACAAGTATTTGAGGTTTATTTTAGAATTTTTCTAAAACACTTCAATTTCCATTGAACTTGCCATCTCCTGGTGGGGATAAGAAAGCAGAGAGGTCAAGGCAGGCCATTAACAAAACTGGATACAGGCTATGTGTATTGTTGCTGTCTCCAGTCTCTACTCTCACTGACTTTATCACATGAATGAAAAGTGTTTGCCAGTCTCCCTCAGTTGCCTTATCACCCAAAGATTCATCTGCTTATCCCACCTTTAAAACCACTATTGGCAAAGGATCAGAAGAAATTCATCCATATGTAGGCATACATGACTGCTTTGTTTCTATAGGATGTCCTCCTCAGAATTTAATTTGCTGATCAGGAATGTAGATTTCAGTGGGAGGAATAATGATATTAGTGAATTAACAAGTTTCTGGCACAGTCATGCATGTGCTTGCCTAAATTGCTTCATTACTAAGAGTATCTTCTCATGTAGATGTGGCTACCAACAAAATATTCAAACTGGATAATTGTCATACCATGTATCTACTCTGGGTTAGATGACCTAGGTAGACTCTGTATTCTCCCTAGCTCCATTTTATTTGCGTAAATCATTTGAGATCCCAAACTGACTTTAACCAAAAGAAGGCAGAATTTCAAAGATTCAGAAATTTAGGTTCATGGGAGCTAAGTGACCCCGGGGAAAAACTCTGTCTTCTGTTCCACATATTGTGAATTCTTCAGTTGTTCTTTTATAGTTTCACTGCATTATAGTAAGAAAAGATATTGGTATGATTCCAGGCTTTTTAAATTTGCTAAGACATGTTCTGTGACCTAACGCGTGATCTGTCCTAGAGAACTTTGAAGACATTATGCTAAGTGAAATAAGTCAGTCAAATAAGATGGATAAACCGTAGAGAGATGCTGTGTATCATTGTTCCTATAGTCAACAATAACTTATTGTATACTTTAAACATTGTTAAGAGGGTAGAATTCATGTTGGGTTCTAATGACAATAAAATAAAATTTTAAAAATTTGCATGGCTAATAAGCAGCTGTGCCATGACTCGAATTTGAGATTTCCCAGTCAGTGTGCTTTCTAAGAAATCGCAGTTGCTACCTGCAAAATATCTAGCCCAGTGAGCTGTGAATGAAGTGGGAAGTATTACAAATGAGAGGCTTCCTCATAGCGTATGAAGAATTGCAATGTATGAGACATACTAGACTTTTATTTAGTTGTGTGCATCTCCTCCAAATCTGAGATTACTGTGGGGATGGCTGGCAGAATCGGACCACCAACCTTCAAAAATACCTCTGAGCTAGTTACCCATCTTCTCGTGCTCCACACTCCGAAGAATCGCATTAAGATGCTAGCTGCTGTCCAAGAAAGTTAGGTTAATAAGACATTACTAACCTCAAAATGTATCCAGGAAATTGAGTTAAACTTTGATGTGAAGGTTAAATTGACTTTTAACAGCACTGTTCTCTAATATTTCTTCTTTCTCTTTTTGCTTTGACCTCATCTGAACTACCCTTCCATTTCTCATTGCCTAAGGACACTATTTTCATCCTTTTTCCCAAGCCTTTCTCTCTTTCATTCTCTTTCTTTCAGTGAAAAATTCACATATCTTGATTTCTTTAGAACCTTTATTCTGTGAACTATCTTCCCATATTATCTTATACTTTGAGTCATATTTCTATTACAGTTCACAACTTTTGGAACTTAGTAGAGCTTAAGGAACACCTGTGTAAGATTTTAAAATTTGAGGGCTTGGGGGTTGCTTGGAGATTATTTAGTTCATCTGTTTATTTCACATATTAGGCTACAAAGGTTAAGTAATCTTTCTAAGAAAAACGGCTTTTTGGGAGATTAACTACCAGATTCACTTACATTTCTATAATTCCACTGATGTATTTTATGTCATCAGTTTCTTCATCATGTTTTCATGTACTTGAACTGCTTTGTTTTCAATATCTGCTTCAGGAACTGAGTTGAGGTATTGTTGTCTACATTTATTTTTTGTATTTACATATTTTGCAAATTAAAGAGAGTCTTGCTGATATACTCTCATGCTCTTCTTATTTTATTTATTTTATTATTTTATTTTATTATTCTATTTTTAAGTAGGGTCCACACTGGGTGGCTCAACACAGGACTCAGACTCACAGCACTGAGACCAAGAATCTGATGCTTAACCAACTGAGCCACTCAGGTGTCCCCCTGCCACCATGCTCCTCTTTTTAAATAAAGTATTTTAGTTATTTCTCTTAAAAAGATATTGTGGTCTTTTTTTTCAATTAATAAACTTAATTGTAATGAATTTTATAGTTAAGTTTTTATTTAATAATTTTAGTTAATATATTCAAATTTTTAGAGCACTTTTGGATTCTCAACAAAATTGAATGGAAAGTACTGAGAGTTCACATACACCCCATACACCAGTACATGCACAACCTCCCTTACTGTTGACGCCTGACATCCCACACAGAGTGGTACATTTATTACAGTTGATGAGCCTCTATTGACACATCATGATCGTCTAAAGTCCATGGCTTACACTACAGCTCACTCTTGATATTGTGTATTGTATGTATGAGTTTGGACAAATGTCTGATGACATGTTTCCACCTTCATAGTGCTATACTGAGCAGTTTAACTGCTCTAAAAATCCTCTGTGCTTCTTCTATTTATTTGTCCCTTCCCCTTAATCCCTGAAACCACTGATCTTTTTACTGTCTCCATAGTTTTATCTTTTCAAAATGTCATAAAATTGGACTCATACAGTATGTAGCTTTTTCACATTTATGTCTTTTCCTTAGTAATATGTATCTAAGTTTCCTCCTTGCCTTTTCAATGTTTGATAGTCTTTTCTCTTGAATTATATAAATGTAAGTGAATCTGGTAGTTAATCTCCCAAAAAGCTGTTTTTCTTAAAACGATTATTCAACCTTTGTAGCCTAATATGTGAAATAAATGGATGAACTAAATAATCTCCAAGCAACCCCCAAGCCCTCAAATTTTAAAATCTTACACAGGTGTTCCTTAAGCTCTACTAAGTTCCAAAAGTTGTGAACTGTAATAGAAATATGACTCAAAGTATAAGATAATATGGGAAGATAGTTCACAGAATAAAGGCTCTAAAGAAATCAAGATATGTGAATTTTTCACTGAAAGAAAGAGAATGAAAGAGAGAAAGGCTTGGGAAAAAGGATGAAAATAGTGTCCTTAGGCAATGAGAAATGGAAGGGTAGTTCAGATGAGGTCAAAGCAAAAAGAGAAAGAAGAAATATTAGATGAATAACATTATATTATACAGATGTACCACAGGTTTTTTGTCATTCATTTACTAATGAATATGTCAGTTGCTTCCAAGCTTGGGTAATTACGAATAAAGCTTAGTGGGAATCTTCAAGTTTCTCACCATTAAGTATGATGTTAGCTGTGGCTTTTTTTTTTAATAGATATTCTCTATCAAGCTGAGGGAGTTTCCTTTTATTCCTAGTTTACTAAGAGGTTTTACCATTAATGAGTGCTGGATTTTGTAAAATATTTTTTCACCCTCTACTGATAAGATCACATGGTTTTTCTTCTTTACCCAGTTGATGTGATGGATTATATTAATTGATTTTCAAATGTTAGACCAACCTTGTATACCCAGGGTGAATCTGACTTAGTCATCATGTCTAATTCCCTTTTTACTGTGTTGTACTCAATTTGTTAACATTTTGTGACAGGTTTTTGCATTTATGTTTATGAGAGAGATTGGTTTGAAATTTTTTTTTTTGCAATGTCTTTGTCTGAGTTTTGGTATTTAGATGATGTTGGCCTCATATAATGAGTTGAATATTATTCCATCTGCTTTTATCTTCTGGAAGAGATTGTAGGGAATCAGATAATTTCTCTTTTAAATGTTTGGTAGAACTCACCAGTGAATCCATCCATGCCAGATGTTTTCTGTTTGGGGAGGTTATTTGTAATTGATTCACTTTCTTTAATAGATGTAGAGCTATTCGGATTATCTATTTATTCTTCTGTGAGTGATCCACAAATTTTGTTTTTTTTAAGATTTTATTTATTTATTTGAGAGAAAAAGAGAGAGTACATGAGAAGGGGGATGGTCAGAGGGAGAAGCAGGCTCCACCAAGCAGGGAGCCCTATTTGGGACTCAATCCTGGGACTCCAGGATCATGACCTGAGCCAAGGGCAGTCACTTAACCAACTGAGCCACCCAGGCACCCGATTCTCAAGTTTTTATGCATGCTATTTTTCTTTCATGTTTCTCTGCTCTATTCCTCATTATATTTATTTGGTGCTCAATCTATAAAAGTGATACACATGACAGAGCCCTAAATATATATGTTGCATATATTTGTATGTTTCATAAAGGAAGAATACATCATACATTTTTCTGTTTTACATCAAAAGACAGTTTTTGTGAGAATAAAACAGGAATTTATTGGTGATCATGATGGCGCTGGCTGTGGGGCTTTGTGGGTGGAGATATTAAAAAGTGAAAGGGTAGCTGTGGGGAAGTATTAATTACACAGGTCAAGAGTGGAAGAATGTTGGAAGAGAATTCAACAGTTCAAGTGCCAGAAATAGATGGCACATCTAAATATTGTATAAGGCCTGGCATTTTGTAAGCATTAAAGACCAGCATGGCTTTTTTTCAGTTAGTTAGGAGAGAGAGTGCTAAAAATCAAGTCTAAGAGATAGACATGGCAAAGATCATCCTAGGTCACTAAATCTATGTTAAGGATTTTGTAGAACATTATAAACTGAATCAGAGTCCATTTTGAAAAGTTTTGATTGGTGGAGTGAACTAATATGATTTATTCATTAATTGCTCTGGGTGCTTTGTTAAAAATTGATGGATATAGGGGAGGAGGAAAACCGCTGGAGAGATGGAATCTATTTCCATCAATAGGAGCTAAATAATTTCCTGAAGAAAAGCCTTACTTGCAAAATTTTTCATTGTTCAGAGAGATCTCAAAAAGCAGCATTTTGTTGTTAGCAGAATTCTTTATTATGGGAAACAGTAAACAACAACTACAAATCTATAGAAATAAAATGTTTATTAATTGAATCCATTAGAATTGGAGGCCAAAATTCAATTAGCTCAGAATCACTGAAGATTTCATATTTATCTGATAATATAAGTAATTAAAGGCTTAATTGTCAGAATGTAAAACCTATCTGAATTTTAAGAGTGGTCTCTAGAAAATTAATCATCCACTCTACTAGATATTATCCTAGGAATGTGGAAACATTAACCCGGTGAATATATTGTGATCTTATCACTGGAAGACTGGAAGGACTGAGTTCTCCTCGAATGCAAAAACAAAAACAAAAACAAAACAAAACAACAACAACAAAACTAAAATAATTTTAAAAGATTGGACATATGGGGGCTCTTGGATGGCTCAGTCGGTTAAGCGGCTGTCTTCAGCTCCTGTCATGATGCCAGGGTCCTGGGATGGAGCACTGCCTCTGGCTCCCTGCTCAGGGGAGAGCCTGCTTCTCCCTCTCCCTCTGCCTGCTGCTCTGCCTACTTGTGGTCTCTCTCCATCTCTCTGTTAAATAAATAAAATGATTAAAAAATAAAAATAAAAGATTGGGGTCAAGTTAGTTTTCAAAATGGAATGGAAGTCATACTTGACAATGATATAAACCGCCCTGTTCAGCCTTCTTTGTGATGTAAGACATAGATGAAATTAACATCTGCTATATGTAGATATCCATTAACAGAATTGTTCACTTATCTGTTTATTCCGCTAGCAGAATAAAGAATATTTTATTTTCAGATCATACAGATTGTGTTTTATGCTAGGTGAAGTGATGAAGCATGTACCTAAATTAGTGCAGGGTATGTTTCAGTAAGAGATCTGGTTCCAGTGACTGGTAATTCTGGCAGGTGTTCTCTTAGGTAATTAATCACCATCTCTTATTTTTAGTAGTGACTGATTTATATTGTCAGAGATAGATTGTGGTTTGGCATGTGATAAAGTGATTTTAAACTATTCTTCCTGATACTCCAGACAATTTCATGCAATTATGACATGTTTGTGAGTCTAATTTTTAGAGAAGATGAAAGGAATGCCCTGTACCAGCATGAGGGACTGCCTTATTTTCTTGTCATTTGGATATTATATTGTTTTTATTAATGCTACTTTTGAAATTGCTAAATTAAATCATATTCTAAAGGCTATAGCAGTGGCTGTTTTTCTGCATGGTATATTTTAAATTTTTAATGTAGCATGGCTAATTTAAGTTTATTGTAGAATGAAAAAAAAAAAGTTCAAAAGTAACCCAAGAATAAAATACTAAGTGAAAGCTAGTGTTTATAATAAAACTTCCTACTGATTTTTTGTCTTAATCCAAATGTCCTCAATTCCATTTTGCATTACATAACCGTCTAATTTAGTAACAGGAGCCTCAGAAATGACTGTTTACATTACAAAAAAAAGAAAGAAAAAATGGCATAATGACATTGTTTTACAGTTGAATGCAAATTCATTTCCAAGTACATTAATCTTTTGCTTTTAATTCAGTAGAATTTTTCCTCTGAGGCATTTGCAGTTTGTCAGTTCTTCGCTAAAGCAGATATATGTTGTGTAATATAATATGATTTCCTAACTGGGTTTCAAATTAACCTTTTTCTATCAATGCTAAAATGCGATACTTGACCAGTAAAGGTACTGTTAACACCTCACAAGTTCAGTGTGTTATTAAACTTAAGTAAATCAGTGAAGTTCATATTAAGATCAGATTAAAGATTTACACTCGGTAAAAGGTTAAGCAAATCTCCATGCTTTTTGATATTTTTAATTTGCATCTTTAATAAGCTGTAGCACCAACAGAGCTGCTGGTTTCATTTCAACATATTTCAAAATAAGAAAATTTGTTCTTTTCCCCACAGTGTCAAATTATTCTAGGTTAGAAGTTAAAAGTCTTCAGCATACCAACATGTTAAAGCCACCAATTCGTAATACTTTCACAGCTGCAGCCTTGAAGAAGGTGCTGGAAGAAATGCCATCATTTCTGTGGGCACCTCTCCTTATCGTCCAATGCCCCCCTCCTCTGCTGTTATTGAGTGCCCTTGTGTATTCTGACCTGGAAGCAAAGACCCTATTATGCCCAGACCCTAAAGAAAGTGACTCAACTTTAGAGAAACTTGGGAATTAACTCCTTCAGGACACTAGGAATTGCTTTATAAGCTTTTTTACTGAGTTAATGCAGCTTTCAACATTGTTGTTTGCCCCCTTGAGAATGGTTTAGACAACAGAACCGTCTGTGATTTAAATTTTCTTCAGTGGGTAAATAATCCTTCCCACACTAGGTGTTAAAAGATGCACTTGAACATGGACTGTTTTGGGTCACTAGGGCATCCCAGAGCCAATTTAAAGCAGGAGGGTTTTAGAGCATACTAACTCCTCAGACCATTAGGGTGCCTTTTCATCTGCACAAGTCAATGTACTCTCCAAACTATCTAATTTTCCACCAGGGATTTTTGCAATCTAGCTGGGATGAAGAGTTAAGTGTGTGTTTCACTTTTTAAAGACTCTGCCCCAAGTGACAAAGATGCAATTTCAGATGGAAGGTCTTAATAAGAAAGGTGTTTTGTTTTGTTTGTTTTGTTTTGCTTTTGGTGGGCTGAGAGATGCATTAGGAAGTTTCATTTTTATGCATGATTGCTTCTGTTTGTATAAATCATCTGTTCTGCAAATTTACTACCAGGCTTGTAGCTTCTATGGCTGTTGTAGTGTACAATGAGGCAACACGTTCCTTCTAAATGGAATTTGTAATTGCAAATTCAAGGCAAAGAAAGAAATAATAATTCAAACGGTTTCTCAGAAGCACTGTATTAATAGACTTGCAGGAAAAACTAACCTTAGAACTTGAATGTAAAATCAGATAACCATGTTGAGAAATGTGGTCAAAGGAGTTAGTATTGAGGCAAAATATAGCGAGAAAGCAAAAGAGTGCTGTCTGCCTCTGAGTACCCATTTACAGCAATACATAAGTACAATGTCAATTCTGGCATAACTTTCTTTTAGCTCCAAATATTAACTGGACATTAAGAAGTTAAATATATTTGAGATTGAATAACAGATTGAAAGAAAATAACCATGGAAGCTCTAAATCCATATTTCAAAGATAGATGAAACAAAGAAAAATAAACTGCTGAAAATAATTATATCTATACACCAAGAGCCAAATACATGTATGCATAGGACGGAGGGAAGTGGTAATGAAGGAAAAAATGCACATGCCAATTTTTCATTGTTTTCAAAATCTTACTGCTTTAGCTGTAAGAATAATAATTTTAATTTAGCTTCAGTTGCTTCCTTAATCTCTGAAGACCTCTACAACAAAGAGATCCCAAAAGAAAGAAAAGAAAAGAAAAAGAAAGAAAGAAAGAAAGAAAGCCCTCTGTGTACCTTTCAGTATTCAAAGTAATCTCACCTTCTGATAACAAAGGTGTTCTTAAATTGGAAATCAACATGGAGGAAATCCTAAATTCTGGATTTCTGGATTTGTGGGTGTCTAGGTGTCTAATTTGGTATGTGGACATGAGTATGTGTGCTTTTGGGAAAGAGAACACATTGTATGAATGCTTATGGCCTTGGCTTCTGAAACCAAGCTAGCAGGGAAGAAAGCCTATTTTAGCAACTTAGTAGTCAAATAACAGTCACCAGACTATCTCCTCTGTGCTTAAATTTTCTCATTTGCAAAGTGATGATAAAAGTAAGGCCTGACAAATTTCGTAGCACAGTTGAGAGAATTAAATGATTTAATATAGATAAAACATCTAGAACAGTGCCTGGCACATAATAATCACTCAAGAATTATTAAGGTGTGAAAAATAAAGAAATGTTAGTGCAAATTCTAAATATTTTCCTGTCTTGTTTATTCCCTGATGATTTTGATTTGACATTCTTAGATCACATTTTATTACACAATTCGGGTCACATTTTATGGCCCATAAAAAGTCTTCTTCACTTGTTTCAATCCAAAGTAATTTTTCTTTCAGGAAACTTCTTTACCACATGTAGTCTGTGCCATACTTAGTTACACAATGTCCCTTGCAACATATATCAAGTTTTAATACCTGCTATCAATTCATTCTGTCTTAGATGAAAACTTAGTCCCTCTTGGCTCCAATAGAAGTCCATTTCTTCTTATACTGAATCTTGTGAAAATGATGAACAGCAGGACACAAGCACCCATATAATCATATACTTGAAATATGAAGTCTGATACCTTGTGGTTTCCTTTTCTGTAGCAGAATCAGACCACTATAAAATGTGTATTGGCAGTTTTTCCTCTTCAAATCTTTTTAGTATATTCTTCAAATACCAATAACCCCATTTCCCCCTTTTAAATGCCCTAGCTCCTGTCTCTGGTTCTCAGCTACAACTTTGTCCCCTCCCTTTCCAATACTAGAGTAAGCCACCGAGGATTGATATGCTCCATGAACAGCAATACCTGCTTTACCTTCCTGTCCAGAAGTCATACCTTATCTGAATTGCCTGTTCATGATGTGTCCCTATGGGGGGCGGGTAATACCACATCTTTCATTAATTACTAGTTCTTATAATAATTCATGACTTCTTCTCCCCCCCCAAGGAAGGGCCATGTTATATTTTTATACTGCTAAATGCCATTTAATACTTATATCCTGTTCTATTAGCCAGAAGAAATATTTTGAAATACATTTTCAATATTTTCCTTTAAGAATACTCTTTGGTTGGGATGCCTGGGTGGCTCAGTTGGTTAAGTGGCTGCCTTCGGCTCAGGTCATGATCCCAGCGTCTTAGGATCGAGTCCCGGATCGGGCTCCTTGCTCCGCGGGGAGCCTGCTTCTCCCTCTGCCTCTGCCTGCCACTCTGTCTGTCTGTGCTTGCTCTCTCTCTCTCTCCCTCTCTGTCTGACAAATAAATAAATTAAAAAAAAAAAAAAAAGAATACTCTGTGGTTGGGGCACCTGGGTAGTTCAGTCAGATAAAAGTCTGTGACTGAGCCCTGCATCAGTTCCCTGCTCAGTGGAGAGTGTGCTTCTCCCTCTGCTGCCCACGCCCTAATCCCTCTCCTGCTTGTGCGCTCTGTCTCTCTCTTAAATAAATAAATATTTTTTTAAAAAAGAGTATTCTGTGTTCATTACCAAAGACAATTTAACATTTTAGCAAATGTTTGTCCCAAATATTAGTACTCTTCATCTCTTTATATAATATGTCTAATATCCAGAGTCAGACATATTCCTCCATAACCAGTCAGAAGACAATGTGAATTCAAGTTTTTGTTTTGTTTTGTTTTGTTTTGTTTTTACTCAAGTAAACACTGTTACTAGTATAGGGGGGAAAAGCAAACAGACAAACAAATAAATAAAATTTTCGTTACCTTCCTATATTCTCTAGCTGAGGCCCTGGCCATTAAACTAACAAAAAAACAAGTTAATAAGGAAAAAGAAAAAAACAGTTCAACAATTTGTTAACAACTTCAGCATGAATACATGTGGGAGAAACTCAGTGATCTTCTCAAGGGTATGGTTAGAACTTGGGGCTTATACAGCATCTTTAAAAACAAAGATTATTTAGAAAAGTAACAAGACAAACAAAAAGGAGTTTAGGCTTTTAATGGGGGCAAATTGTGAGGAGGTAACATAGGAGAAAAAATTCATGGAAGAGAAGGGTTGAGTAAGAATTGTTATATAAATGCTTCTCAGTATTTTATCTGGACTGATAAGAGTGTAGAGTTGTTGCAAGTCTCCTTTTTAGGCAAATAAGAGGGGAGGTCAAGGAGCTTTTTCTGTATCTGCCATTTCCCAATTTTCTTCAGCTCAAAATAATCCTTATACCAAAATGGCATTTTGGGGAGGCATATTCTGATCCCTTACAATACTCTGTGCCTACAGGTCTTTTTTTTTTTTTTTTTTTTTAAGATTTTATTTATTTATTTGACAGAGAGAGAGAGATCACAAGTAGGCAGAGAGGCAGGCAGAGAGAGGGAGGGAAGCAGGCTCCCTGCTGAGCAGAGAGCCCGATGAGGGGCTCGATCCCAGGACCCTGAGATCATGACCTGAGCTGAAGGCAGAGGCTTAACCCACTGAGCCACCCAGGAGCCCCTGTACGTACAGGTCTTTAACAGATGCTAATTGACATAATATATTTAATTTATACACAAACCTATGCTAAGCAAAATTATAAAACCTCTTTGGCACCCTCAATTTCATTGATTTTTTTCACCATTAATCATCTAAATAATTATATGAGCACTAAACCTCACATTTCTCACATAAGCGCAGGCATAGTAATAAGACTTAGTTTTAGTAAATGGACTACTAGGACCTTTGGACCCAAAATATGCATGGACATCCCCAGTTCTGTTTTTTGGTTAGATCACACAGCAGACTATAGATCATTCTCAACAGCTATTAACTTCTCTGATTGTAGGGGTATTCTTTAGAATAGTTGCATGAGTATCAGCTTTAGAAAATAAGGAGTAGGATTTGAGTTCAGGAGAAGGAGAAACACTAAAGCATGTCCAAATGAAGAGCATCAGGACTAATGCTGGACCATTCTGCCAGAGACACTGGATAGTAATTTACTGAAATGAGTGCAGCTACTGACAACAGATTATACAGGAAGCCCAAAACGTTTTTAAAAGCTAAGTAAAAATCCATTTCTCCTTAGCCATGTAATTTGAAAGTAAACTGAAATATGATTTTCAAAACCACAGACTTTGCAGTTAAAAAAAAAATGAAAAACGAAACCTGAATTCCTATACTGTCTCAATTCGTGTGTAATCTTCTGTAAATTATTTGATATATCTACACGACCTTTGGAAATGGTGTTAACAATAAATTTGTTATTCTCTTAAGTGTTTTTTGAAGATTAAATGAAATAAGGGATGGAAAGCACTTAATAGAATGCTTACAAAGAAATAAATACTCAATACATGGTAGCTAACAGTAGTTTTGCAATTATTGTTAGTATTATTGGATTTCTACATGTGTCAAAGATTAAGCACGTTTTTATCTCAATTATAAAGTCCTGTGATTAGAAAGAATTCATAATCTCATCTCTAATCTGTGGGTAATCTTTTTTCCCATTGAGTTAATACTATATGTGAATGAAGGAAATAACTAGAATGTAGGGCCTAGTGTACAGGAACAGTTCATTATATTTCAATTTCTGTTCTTTCATTTATTTCTAGGTTGTACTCCCTCAATACTCACAATATGGGTGTGCTTGAGATTATGCTTTAGAAACTGGGATAAAATACCTCTTAAGATTAAGGTCTTAGTTTTAAAATTAAGGTTGAAAACCAGACAGACTAGTGTTTCTTGTTTCTCCCCCTTCCGATAAGGTCAGGAGACAAAATCCACCCCAGTTATACAAACGGAAAATTTAAACAGAGGAATCGTTAACTAGGTATCACAGAGCTGAAAGGCAAGAGGTACACTGTGGTAATACAGGGGTAGTAATTTCAGGAAACCGGACTGAGGGAAACAAAAGGAAGGGGTTTGGATTATTAGGCTTGGAGGGGAACCCTGCAAAACAGGAATTCGGACCTCTTCAAGGAGGGTTCTTGCTTAGCTGGTGGTCGAGCTTCAGGCGCTTGAACTTCTGGGGCTCAAATGAGGAGCCTTTCGAGCTCAGGACTTAGCCAAACCTCTGAGGAAGAGGAGCTGGCCTGCTGGTAGCTTCAAGAAGGAAACTGATAGGGCAGGTTCTATAAGCATGGGGAAAACCCACGAACCAAAATCAACTGCTGGGGCGCCTGGGTGGCTCAGTGGGTTAAAGTCTCTGCCTTTGGCTCGGGTTGTCGTCTTAGGGTCCTGGGATCGAGCCCCGCATCAGGCTCTCTGCTCGGCAGGAAGCCTGCTTCCTCCTCTCTCTGTCTGCCTCTCTGCCTACTTGTGGTCTCTGTCAAATAAATAAATACAATCCTTAAAAAATAAAAATAAATAAATAAATAAATAAATAAATAAATAAATAAATAAATAATATTGTATTTATAAAAAAAGAAAAAAAAATAAAATCAACTGCTGTTATTGTAGCAAATATCCCGTTGAGTTGAAGAAGCACTGCTAGAAGGATGCTACAGGAAAATGAAGTGGACGGAAAGGATCAAGTCCCTTTTGGGCTTCTCATTTTTACCTCTGCCCCTGCTGCGGGAAACCTGAGGGCTGGCAAAGAAAACACTGGGTTTGCAGAGCCCCTGTCATGCATCATACAACAGAGTATAGAAACATGACTTTGAAAATAAGAGACAATGGAACAAAAGGTTTTGAAGTATTTAGTGGCAGGTGAGGATGCTGTCATTTCTTTTTTGAGTCTACAGTATGGATCTTTTCCCATAACAGCATTTCTGAATTTTCTTACCTTCTAGACAAGATCAGCAATAGAATGGAAAATACTTTGATCTGATGATTTCAGTGTTCTTAGTAAATGAAGCAGGATTATTCCAAAGGCTGATTGAAAATTGGTTCAAAAGCTTGTCCAAGAAGGATGAAAATGAATATTCAACCAGCATAAAACCAATCCCAGTTAAGAAAAACAAAACAAAACAGGGGCATCTGGGTGGCTCAGTCTGTTAAACTTTCAGCTCAGCTCATGATCCCAGCCAGGGTCCTGGGATCCAGCCTGCTGTCAGGCTCCTCCCTGCTTAGCAGGAGCCTGCTTCTCCCTCTCCCTCTCTGTCCACCCTTCCCCTCCACTCACGCTCTCTCTCTTTCTCAAATAAAATAAAATCTTAAAAAATACGCATAGCTATAGAAGTAAAATTACCTGTTAACTCATTGGTAAATGCGTTTTACTTTTAAAAAGAGAAATAACATACATCAATATTTTCAAGAACTCGTGCATCTCTAGAGATTTTATTTTTTATAGATGCTACTGCTTTTAGTTACCAAGAAATTAGAATATTTAAATTAAAAAAATCTATGAGGACACAGCATTTTAGGAAGATATCTTTATGTCACATTTTTAAAACTCTATTAAAGAATATAGCATATTTTTTTCAAAATATGCAAGAAATTTACATATAATTCTATATTTATCTTATAGTATTATAACTGTATATTTATCTTTGCATACTGAAAGCTCTTGGAATGAAGAAATTCATATATGCAGTTCATAACTGACAATAACCAGAAATGAATTGAAAATGTGAGACTATCTTTATGATAGTACCAGAATCTAAATAGCTTTGATTCTAGCATATTTATAAAGAAATATTATTAAAATTTAATCTCACTTGAAAACTATGAGTATGTTCATGTTTTAGGCTCAGCACCTAAAATAATTTAGAATTTATATCTCCCCATCTGCAGTATAGTAAAATTGACTTAATATGTACTACTGCATTTTGTTACATTTGATCCTAATCCTTGTCCCCATCTCAGATGAACACTATTTTCTAAACAATTTAAATAGAAAGTTTTTTTTTTCCCCAAGAGTGAACATTTCTCATTACCCATTGCAATCTTTCAGATCACTGAGAAAAGGAATCAACTTACTAAGATTCCAGAGCAGGTATTCAAAACTTATTTTAAAAAGTTGTGAGAAAGTGTTTTAAGTAGAGACAGTACAGAATGAATATTCTGTCATCTAAATTCAGCTAGACCCCCACACAGGTGCCAGAATAGCATGAGATTAATAACTTGTACACCAGGATATTTTATTCATGGTTATAGCCACTATACTTCCAAAATCTGAAATTCATAGACTATAAATCTCTAAAGAAAATGATAAATTTTAAAGGTGGAGAAAATAGGTCAGAGTTCTTGAGTGATGTCTTGACATTTGCACATGCTTCTATGGCATCCATTAGCTATATGTCATTTTTCTTCTAGAGAATGAAGACTTCTTTTCACTTTATAATTATTTATATACATTTAATAGATGCCTTCTTATGCTTTTTAGACTGGTACTCTTCTTCTTTGACGTGGGGAGTTTAGAAATGACATATCAGGATTCATACACAGCTTATTATGGACAAGGGAAAATATTTATTCCCTCTTCCACAAAAAGCTCATGGCCAAGCTTTAACCCTGCAAATTCCCATGTAGTTCTTGTTCATCCTATCAGCCTGATGTGACATATGTGGGTGTAGCTGTGAGCTTAGTGGCAGGTGTTTCAAACAAGTATCATACATGAATAATAACAAGGATTTGGAAAAAAATAAGCCAAGTAAGAGTAGAATTGCACTACTCTCTTTTTGCTGCAGGACCTGCTAATCTGTAGTTCTCTTTTGAGGAAGCTAGCTCTACACAGCTAATTCTGCCCGTCCTTTAGAGTTTCAAAATAACCTTCAAATTTGAGGTTTTTTTTTGAATTTAATTTTATTTTTTCAGTGTTCCAGGATTAATTGTTTATGCACCACACCCAGTGTTCCATGCAATGCATGCCCTCCTTAATACTCACCACCAGTTCCTCCCAAACCTACACTCCTTTCCCCTCCAAAACCCTCAGTTTTTTTCTCAGAGTCCACAGTCTCTCATGGCTTATCTTCCCCCTCTGATTTCCCCCAACTCTCTTCTCCTGTCCTTCATCCAATGTCCTCTGTGTTATTCCTTATGCTCCACAAGTAAGTGAAACCATATGATAATTGACTTTCTCTGCCTGACTTATTTCACTCAGCATAATCCCATCCAGTCCCATCCATGTTGTTGTAAAAGTTGGGTATTCATCCTTTCTGATGGCCATGTAATATTCCATTGTATATATGGACCATATCTCAAATTTGAGTTTTGTTTTTCAGAGTATAAAACAGACTCAGAAGAACAGATGGAAATAGTGATCAAGAAAAAGAATCATTTGTTATTATATCTAATGTAAACATTCTGCCTAAATGCCTTGATCAGTCTCAAAAAAAAAAAAGGAATATCTTTTCTTGTACATGCTTAACTATGTGTAGGTTATTCATCTGAGACCACTTTGGAACATGAATGGGAGAGGTTAGCATATCAGCTCAAGTTCCATGAAATCTGCTGTCCACTATTGGTTTTTTCATGTTCTTTCAGTATACTTTTATGAGTTTGACAGCAAACTGGATGTCAGGTTCTCTAGGATGGCCTTGGCTGGGAAAACTGGGGAAAGTCAGGTCAGTTGCATGTGTCTCCACCTGAAACATGCTAGGCCAGTCATGAACTACTAGCTGGGGTGGGAAGCAAGAGTGAGCAGGCCAAACTTTACAAAAGGGAAGGCAGAAACATAATGTATTTGTGAGCTGCTATCATGTATGCCCATACCCCATTAAACAAAGAAATACATATGGCCAGGCTCAGTGTGAGACTGAGAGGTGACTAGACATTTACAGGGCAAAGAGAATAACTATAGGGAGGCAATTAGAGTCATTCATGAAACCATTTTGCCACTATCAGTGATTCTGATTTTCATACACACATAAAACACACATTTCAGAATCTTTCTCCTAAAATAGGCCTTTTCTCTTTTCATTTCTTCTATTTTTTCCATACCAAAATAGTACCAGCTAATACCATAGTAAAAAATTATTCTGTTTTATTGAGGTTAAGAAAGCATCTACTTGCTTTTCTACAAATTGAGATGAAGCTTCCTAGGCTTCTAGGCATGAAGAAGACATGCTCCCCTACAACAGAGGTCAACTTTCTTGACCTTCTTGTTCATGCCAACCATGATACCTTTTCTGAAAAAGACTTGCAGTTACCTTATGTACTGAAAGAGGTGCTATGTTCAGCATTTATAATAGCCACTGGAACTCACTGAGTGTCATAGCTACCCACCATCTGGGATATACAGTAGATACTTCATAGATTATTTTGAGTGACTAAATATGGTTTTTTAAGTTATAAAGAAATACAATTATAAGTAGACTCCCTTAATTTATTGGAAATAATTGCGATATCCAAAAATCAGTATAAATCAGGAAGAGTAGAATGCTGTGAACTTAAATGGTTCTCTGATAAATCTAGGAAATATAGAGGTGATATAAAAGTTGTGAGAGGTTGTTTGAAGAAAGGACTTCTTGCTGTATGTTCCTGATTTTAAAAAGAATTCAAAGTGGATCTGGGAAAAGAATTAAAGGGAGTTTTTGGTGTTTTTTTCTTGTTGTTGTTGTTGTTGTTTTATCTAAGTGATTAGGTGACCCTTCTGTTGGATCCCTTAGCCTCTGCTATAGACCATTTTTGTCCTCCAGATTTCATGTGTTGAAACCTAACACCCAAGGTAGGGATATGGAGGTAGGGTCTTTGGGATGTGATTATGTCAATGAGGACAGACTCTCAGGAATATGATTGGTGCCCATAGAGACCCCGAAACAGCCCTTTGACCCTTCCTCCATGTGAGGACACAGTGAGAAGACTGCCATCTATAAACCAGGAAGCAGGCACTCTCCAGATACCAAGTCTATTAGTTTCTTGACCTTGGAGTCTCAGCCTCTAGAACTATGAGAAATAAGTTTTCATTGTTTATAAGCTCCCCAATCTATAGTATTCTGTTATAGCAGCCCAAATGGATAAGGACAGCCTCTTAAATTTTGCTCATCAGAGCATTTCACAGAACATATCGAAATTGCTTCTTTAGTACTCTATAGATTAAAAAAGTCTCAAGTTTTTGTACACTGTACCTGTGCATTTCTGGTTCGCAGCTATATCCCTAGTGTTGGGCATAGCGTCTGGTATATAGAGGATACAAAATTAATGTTTTTGTCAGGCTATCAGAAAGAGAACAATCAGAATTGATCAAGTTATAAAGAATATATTTGAGGGGCGCCTGGGTAGCTCAGTGGGTTGGGGCCTCTGCCTTCAGCTCGGGTCATGATCCCAGGGTTCTGGGATTGAGCCCCACATCGGGCTCTCTGCTAAGCGGGGAGCCTGCTTCCTCCTCTCTCTCTGCCTGCCTCTCTGCCTACTTGTGGTCTCTGTCAGATAAATAAATAAAATCTTAAAAAAAAAAAGAATATATTTGAAAGAGAAAATAAAAATCAGTGTTTATAATAGGATATTAGTGCCTGAGTGGGAGTTGGTACTTTGTGGACAGAAAAAAGGTTTGCAGTTGAATCAAATATTAATTTTGGCATATTGGGTGGGAGAGTTTGAGTAAGGATACATTCAATATCTATTGTGGTGGAGGAGATAGCTCTGGTTGCCTAAAACTGGAGAGATTTGAAATGTTTATTTCTTAAAACAAAACAAAACAAAATAATTTAAATATGCACACTAGTAAAATGCCTAGATCTATTATCTAATAGATAATTAGATAATCTTTTATCTATTAGATAAACTTACCTAGTTTATCTAATAGATAAAATAGATAATGTTGCTCAACAATGAAAACAGGTTAACACATACCACACTCCCCATTGGCAGACCACTAATTATATTCGTAACAATGTTATGAAATCTTAATATTATTATTGCCATTTAAAAATATAGTAAAACAATAAAAAATAATAACTTGCACAAGATCCCACAACTAGTCAGAAGTGGAGCAGACTTCTGAACTCAGAGTGTCTGGTTCTATATCTAAGCTCTTAACTCCCAAATTACCTCTCTCTAGATCATTTGAAAGGAACTACCTTGCTCAATATATTTGGAAATTATAAAAACAGAATGAGTTAATAAATCCATTACTTTTGTTTGACAATACTATAACCATGCTGTCTCATGTGGTAACCAATAGCCATTGGGACTATAGAGTATATGAAATATGACTTATTGAATTAGATGTGCTATAATTGTAAACTATTAGATTTTGAAGATTTACAATGGACAAAGAACATAAGATATCTCATTGATATTGATCATGTAATAAAATTATAGTATTTGCATGTATGTGTCAAATAAAACATATTATTCAACATAATGTATCTGTTTCTGTTTGTATTTTTAATGCTGCTACATTAAATGAAATGTACATGAAATGTACATTTACATGAAATGTAAACATACATATATGATATCTTAAACAGTTCCAGCTGCTATGACAAAGTTTCGCAGACTGGGTGCCTTGTAAACAACAGAAATTTATTTTTCATGGTTTCGAAGGCTGGAAGTCTGAGATCAGGATGCCTATATTATTAGGTTCTGGTGAGAGAGTCCTCTTCCAGGTTGCAAACCGCTGATTTCTGGTCTTGTGGTGGAAGAGAGCAAACTATCCCTCTGGCCCTTTTTGATAAGGGCAGGAATTGCTCTCATGAGGGCTCTGCCTGCATGACTTAATTCCCTCTCAAAGGCCCCACCCCCAAATGTGATCACACTGGTGATAAGATTTTCAACACATAAACTTCAATCCATAACGATGGCTTATATAATATTTTAATGAGTGGACCTGGCCTATATGTTATAGAGGTAATTCTTTCTCAGTTCTTATGACATCTAATTTTTTTTTAATTTATTTATTTGTCAGAGAGAGGAAGAGAGAGCGAGTGAGCACAGGCAGACAGAGTGGCAGGCAGAGGCAGAGGGAGAAGCAGGCTCCCTGCCGAGCAAGGAGCCCGATGTGGGACTCGATCCCAGGACACTGGGATCATGACCCGAGCAGCCGCTTAACCAACTGAGCCACCCAGGTGTCCCGACATCTATTTTTAAGACAGATAAGTTTATCATGGTGAGTATTATGATAACAGTTAAAGACCTTTCCATGATCACACTTTAGTTAGGCTACTCTAAGTTCTCTTCTCCACTAGGCCTTGAACTTTGACTTCTGTCTTTGTCTTTGGTGAGCCCAGTGTTGGCAAGAATCCTAAGTTATCCCATCACCCTTGATATATGATCACTCTTGATATCTGGTATAAGTTTCCCCTCCCCTATCTCAAGGTCTAAGTCCATGGTCTGCCTTTAACAGCAATTTTGCTAAGCCAGGTTAGTAACAATCCCCAACCATTGATGTATTCTCTTTTAATTTTTTATTCACTGACCCCCTCACTCTGCTTCTTGATTATAAATTCCCAGGTGTCTCTGCTATATTTGGAATTAAGCTCAACTCTTTTACCTATTTCAATGGTACGAAGTAAAATCTTTCTTTCCTAATCTCCTTTAATCAGTGTCTGATTGTCTCTTTTTTCCAATAGCTACTATAGAAATATATATTTTTTTAAAAAATATATATAATATATTTTATATATACACATATATATATTTTATATATATATGCATATATATATATAAAATATATATTTTATGAGAAGAAGAGAGTAGAGGGGAGGGGCAGAAGAAGAGGGAGGGAATCTTAAGCAGACCCCATGCCCAATGTGAAGTCCAACATGGGGCTTGATCTCACAACCCTGAGATTGTGACCTGAACTGAAATCAAGAGTTCAAATGAGCCACCCAGGCACTCCTCTTTAGCAATATTCTTAAATTTAAGTTGACCATAGTTGTTAATCATTCAGCATCAGGCTTTTGCCTTCACAAGATCTTCTCTTTGTGTGTGTATGTGTTCTTATCTCCCCTTTTTATAAAGACACCAGTCATAGTGGATTAGGGTCCACTCAGATGATCTCTTTTTACATTAATTCCCTCTTTAAATGTCCCATTTCCAAATATTGCCACATTCTAGAGTACTAGAGATTAGGACTTCTAACACAGGAATTTTGAAAGGACACAGTTCAGCCCACAAGTTATTGTTTCTCAGGCCAAAGGAAAAAACATAGACTCCTTACTGAGCAGTGAAAAAAGAATATGAAATTGTTCAAATTGAGACCATAACACATGTTTCTCACTTCTATAGCACACCCTGCTAAATTAAATTTGGAAAGAAGTAGTGAATAGTAAGGATTAGATGAAAAAAGATAATCAAAGTCCTTGGAGATGAATACAGTGATTATAAAAATCTTTGCAAGACTAAAGCATGAAATACACACAGTGTGCTAGAAGTTTAGTAACTTCCTGATGATGAGGTATTCTATTTGACTACTGGCAAAACCATAACTTAAAAAGAATTTCCACTGTACTAAGAAGTAAAGAAACAATTTACTCTAAGGAGCCCAGTCTAAAGTTTTTTTGTTTTGTTTTGTTTTTGTTTTTGTTTTTGTTTTTCAGAAACACTCAACAGAGCATGAATAAAAACAGAAGAGGTAGACAATGAGGGGGTGAGTGCTGTCAATTGAACTTAGAATGTTAAAACAGAGAAGGATGTGGAGGCGGAGGCTGGGGGCATCTCCAGCTGACATAATTCAGAGCGTTTCTTTCAACTCTTCTGGGGTCAGCAAAATGCTGGTTTCTGTGTGATCCACTTGCATGAAATCCTCAGAGTGAGACTTTGTTTTGTTAAATTTTTCTCCCATCTTTCTTTGCAAGGACACTTATAAGCATTTGACTCCTTGATAAGTGTTCCCTGTGTCTGATCTACACTTACCCTGTTTATTACTTTTGTAATGACTTTGTAGCACTACTTCTCTTAGGGCTGATTTAGGCTAAAGAGCCCCCTTTTGTTACAGATTCCCTGTCTCTCAGTTCTCTGCTTTTCAAGTCAAACTCTGGCAGGAAAGACTAATCTGTTCTGTCTCATTCCCTTCAAAGACTACTTGATAAAACAAGTTGCTGATGCAATATTAATGCATTTAAATATGTAGATTAAAACCATTAATTGTGATCAGGTGTCAGACATTTTAATGTAAAAATGAACTAGATAAGAAAATTTAAGACACTCTATCCCAAGTATGAATTAAAACATGAGGCCAAACCAAAAGGTTATAGTATCCTCACTTCTTGCTGTGAACATCCTATGAACAAGGTATCTTACCAGGCATTGAATAAAGACAGTATAAATGACAATATAGACCAAGTGCAGACTCCCATTTTTTAAAACCATTATATTATTCCTCTGAACTCTACATCTACTTGAGGAAAATGTTGCTGACCATAGTAAAGATGTGCCTTCTATTTAAGAATCTATGGTTGAAAAAAATACCACAGGTATTCTGCCTTATTCTACCTTTTCCTTAATCTAAGCATTAATGACTTCATGTCATATCCTGGTTACAAATATTATCTCTATGCTGGTAATTCAAGAATTTTATTACCAACTCTGGCTCCTCCCCATAAATCAAGATTTATATGGTCAATTCTTTTTTTTTTTTAATTTATTTTTGAATTTATTTATTTGTCAGAGAGAGAGGGAGAGAGAGCGAGCGAGCACAGGCAGACAGAGTGGCAGGCAGAGGCAGAGGGAGAAGCAGGCTCCCTGCCAAGCAAGGAGCCCGATGTGGGACTCGATCTCATGACACTGGGATCATGACCTAAGCCGAAGGCAGCCGCTTAACCAACTGAGCCACCCAGGCATCCCTATATGGTCAATTCTAATAAATATCTTAAAATTAAAATAAACAATGTAGAACTTCTGATTATCTTGTCTAAATTTACTCCTTAAATTTAATTCATTAAGGTAAATAGACACCAATTTACCCAGTTGTGCCATTCAGCATCTAGGGTATAGCTTTTATTTCTCTCTGTGATTCATTCCCAAATCCAATTTATTAGCAAATATAACCCCAGATAATATTCCAAGTTTAATCACATCTTTTCATCTATAAAGTAAAGACAATTGCACTGGAATAGTTACAGGGAAGACTTTATTCAAAGACTATTGCAAATAAGGGTCAAAAGTATTGAAATAGCAGAGCTCTTGCATTAAACTCTGCTAAACCAGAACACAGAGGATTTTTAAATACTGGGATAAGCTAATGGAAAATTCCTGGAGGAGAATAGTGAAGAGCCTGGTCAATGTCACTAGGCCATCTCTGCTAATTGCAGCTTATCAAAGAAGTTAGGTTCCAGCCCTTCCACAGAGACTGGAAAAGGAGAGCCTTTGCTTTTTGATTATATTTCAAAAGATTTACATTACATTAGATTAGATTACATTAGATTACAAAAGTTGATTACATTTCAAAGAGAGAGCTCCCAGTTTCTTGACAAAAAATTCCTGAATTGAGGACAATTTATATTTCAAAGAGACCACAAAGGAATTTACAAATGCAAGTTTTCTGAAATAAGCGTTCTAAGAGAAGGGAGGTGGGGTTTACAGTCAAGAAGAAGCCTGTCTAGGGGTGCTTGGGTGGCTAAGTTGGTTAAGCATGAAACTCTTGATTTTGGCTCAGGTCATGATCTCTGGGTTATGAGATCCAGCCCTGTGTTGGGGGGCTCCATGCTGGTTGTGGAGACCGCTTAAGATTCTCTCTCTCTCTCTCTCTCTCTGCCCCTTCTCCCACGCCTCTCCCAGTTGAAGAAGAAGGAGAAGAAGAATAAGAAGGAGGAGGAGGAAGGGGAGGAAGAAGAAAGAGGGGAAGAAGAAGGTAGGGAAGAAGGAGAAGAAGAAGACGACTGTTTAAAGCTTAGTCAAGAAGAAGACTGTTTAAAGCTGAGTCAAGCTGAGGGGGAATTAAAACTCTCTAGTCAATGGTATGATTACTCTAAACAAAGGTACAGCCACCCTTTTCCTGGACTACTGAAATGTTTTTCTGAGCAGACTTCCTTCTTCCTCTTTTTCCTTCATTGTTCACACTTGGTTAATAAAAATACATTATTTTTCTATTTAGAATTTATTTCTAAGAATATAATAGGCTATTTATAGTGAACATCCACCTTTATTCACCACCATAAGGTTGTAAAGTTTATAAAAATATAAATTAAAATAAAATAAAATAATAAATCTCATGCTTAAAGTCTTCCTAACACTTCTCATAGTACTTAAAGTAAAATGCAAAGACTTTATCTGCACTTACTAAGCCCTAGGTGATCTCTTTTTCTATTCCTTGGTCACTCCCTATACACACTTCTTTTATTACCTAAACATGCCAAAGCATGTTTATTTCAGGCCTTTAAATCACCTCTTTCTTTGGCTTGAGATAGGTGATGGTTAATTTTATTTATCAACATGACAGGTTAGGGGATACACAGAAAGCTTATTTCTGAATGTATATTTCTGGAAGTGATTAGCACTTGATTTAGTAGATTGAATAAAGACATACATTTTCACCAATGTGGACAGGCATCATCCAACCCACTGAGGGCCCAGATGGAACAAAATGGCAACGGAAGGGTGAATTCTTTCTATTTTCTTGAGCTGGGACAACCATTTTTCCCTGCACACAGACATTGGAGCTCCTGGTTCTTAGGTCTTTGATTTCAGACTAGGCAATATACCCCTGGTTCTCATGTCTTCAGATTCAGACTGAATTACATCACTGAATTTTCTGGCTCTCCAACTTGCAGATGGCAGACTGTGAGACGTCGTGGCCTCCATAAGTGCAGGCATAGGAACCAATTCTTATATTATACATAATACAGTATAAATATACCCTAGCAACCCTAATACAAGGTGCCCTTCCACTTTGTATCAATTATGAAGCTCTTGATCCTTCCTTCCACAATGAACCTTCTTTATGCAATGTAGAACTTGGGCAACTGTAAGCTACATTTTTTAATTAATTAATTAATTTATTTATTTTTTTGGTCAGTAGATCCCTATTATGTTTATGTTTTTGACAATAGCAAGTGATATATGAATACGAGCTTGCTGGAGAAGAAGATACTCCTCTCATACTGTTGGCTTCCTATTCTTATTAGCTGTTGCCTCAACATGCCCCTTAAACCTAGTGAGAAAATTGTTCTAGCAGCAATTTTGTTTCATTTCACCTCCAATTTCCAACTTCTTTTCCCACCCCTAGATTTAGCTTCTTTCTTCTTTCCAGAATTTCTAGGGATGATCTCTGTTGTGTGTTGAGTGATTAGTAGAATGATATGTTGAGGTCCTAATCCCTAATACCTGTGTAACATAGCCTTAGTTGGAAATAGGGTCTTTGCAGATGTAATTAAGATGCAAATTGAAAGGATGTCATACTGGAACCCTAATCCAACCTGACTAGTATTCTAACAAGAAGAGGAGAAAAGATCCAGAGATAGACACACACATGCAGAGGAGGCTACCACATAAGGACACAGACAGACAGGGAGAAGACAGCCATTTGACAATGGAAACAGAGATTGAAGTTATGCAGCCACAAGCCAAGTAACACCATGGATTTCCAGCAACACCAGAAGATAAAAGAAAGCTATAGAACAGACTCTCCCTCTGAGCTTTCCAGAAGGAATCAACCTTGCCAATACCTCAAATTTGGACTTCTAGCTCTAGAACTGTGAGGGAATAAATTTATCTTGTTTTAAATCACAAACAGTTTTTGGTACTTGGTACTTGGCACTTGTAATACAGGCCTTGAAAACTAATACAGTCCCCAGGATTCTCTGCCACCTCGTTCACAAGCTCCCGACACTCCTGTGGATGTGTTTGATTACATGGAACAGACGACCTAGAAAAAGGGAGAGTAACTGAGTGGGCCTTGTCTAATCACAGGATCCCTCAAAAGCAGAGATTTTTCTCTAATGGTGGGAAGAGAAGTCAGAGAGATTCAAAGAATAAGAGGGATTTGAAATGCCATTTCTGACTTGAAGATTGAGAGGCACAGTGAGGGAGAATGCAGAATTCAGGGAACATCTAAAGTTAATAGCATTCCCTACTTGACAGCCAGCAAGTAAGCAGAGACCTCAGACCTACGGTGGCTACAGGAACAGGGTTGTGCCAGTGGCTTCAATGAGCTTGGAAGGGATTCTTTTCCAGGGCCTCCAGATATGAGTGTTCTGGACTATATTTTTATTTTAGCCTTATGGGAGACCGAGCAGAAAATGCAGCTGAACCTGCCCAGACTTCTGACTTACAGGACTGTGATATAAAAAATGAGTTTGGTTTAAGTCACAAAGTTTGTGGTAGTCTGTCACAAAGGAAGAGAAAACTAAGATATTCCCTTTGGAGGTACCAGCAGCAGCCACACAAGAATCTCTCCTCAGAGGTCTGAGTTCCAGCTCTGAGAGTCCCTTCCTCTCTGCTCCTGTGGTACCCGCCTGAGCTAACCAGTGTTGCCTGCTCAGTGAAGAGCCCACCTCCTTGGTTCCTCCTCCAACTTTCTAGATTTGGAGTGTCCCATCTTTACTCTTATTTCCACTAGCCTTGAAGATGGAGTTGCTCCTTAAATTATACTCCCTGTTAACTCATTGTTCTTTTCCTCGTATTATCATTCACCAGTTCTTGTTTATTGTTTATTGCTTATTGTTCTCGTTTATTACCAATTCCTTTTATTGAATTCTTTCCGATAAAATAGCTGCTATAGTTTCTGTGTGCCTGGATGGATCCTAAGTGATGCACCCTCATCTTCAAATCATCTCCTCAGAAAAGAGTGACACCTAACCTAGAGGATCCCCTCAGTCACTCTCTGCCATGACATCTATATGAATTATCCTTATAGCTTATTCTTTCAAATATTTTTATTTCTTTGTGCATTTGGTTGATTGGTTTTATCAGATCAGCTCCCTCTTCTCACATGAATGAAGGCTATTTGTGAGCAGAAATGTTTGAACACTTGCTTGTGTCTGTACAGGTTCTAATCAGAGGTAGAGGGGCTGGGGGTTATCATATGTCTCAGAATCTCGATAAGCAGTTTAGAGCAGATCAGATTCAGCTTCCCTAACACAGTTAGTGATCAACTGAGGGATGCTTTATATCCCAGGTGGATTAAATGGGGCCAATAGGGAATACTGAACCTGATGTAGTTTAACATTTACCAAAGTATCTTTTGTTGAATAAGAGTTTAGTGAATTCTTTTTTAATATAATCATTTGGAAAATCAGATTGTACGTGGTTTAGCTTATAACCAATGATACGAGAAGACATATATTATAAATTTTGTAACTAAGAGGTCTTTGGGAGTGCCTGCATGGTACAGTCAGTTAATCCCCCAACTCTTGGTTGTGGCTCAGGTTGTGATTTCAGGGTCATGAGATCGAGCCCCATGTCAGGCTCTGCATTTGACGCGGAGTCTGCTTGAGATTCTCCCCCTTCCTCTCCCTCTGCCCTTCCTACTCATGCTCTCTCTCTCTCAAATAAATAAATAAATCTTAAAAAAAAAAAGAAAGGCTTTTATCCCTTACTTTAGTCCAGCAACTTCCAAAAACTTATCCAAAAACTTATCCTCTTTTTAAGTAAAACCCTGGAATTTTGAGGGGATAATAATACATTATTTTTTTTTTATATTTGTTTTGTTAAAACAAAAAAATGACTTGGCTTACTGTCTACCACTCTCCCCTCCTCATTCTGCTGCTCTCACCTCCAACAGAGGAGATCCTACTTCTCTCTCTTTGATCTCATAATGTACTGCCTTAGTGAAACCCATACATTTTCCTAGAATAGGCTGGTGTCTATCTCGGAATAAGTAACCATTAGTGATTTGGCCTGGTAATATGTGACTATATGGACCTAAGTCAGTGATGCTGGCTCTCTGACCCAAAAAAATAATGGAAAATTTTTTAACAAATAACATTTAAAAGAGTAAAGGGGGTTGGTCTATCAGTATATAAATTTGTATTGACATTTTGTGAACACTAGATTGAAAAACATTTCTTTCCAAATTTTTTGTTGTTGTTTTCTCTTCCTATAGTACCTTGACTCCTTCATTAACATTCATATCAATTCTTGTATGGATAATATGCTTGATACATGCAGGGACTTTTTCAGTTTTGCTTATCCCATATTCTAAGAACGAGGCCAGCACATGTTATTCACTCAATATTTATTTTTGAATGAATTAATATAGTGCATAAGTGAATTCCCAGATATTTTCCTCATCTATCTTAAATCAGAAACAGTGTTTGGTAAGACAGTACAAGTAGCTTCTCTCATTTTTTTCATATGTAAATAGAAGGTAGGTTGTTGGAGCACAACATAAAATAGAGCATGGATAAGATAAAGTAGATAATTGCTAAAAAGATAATTATATCCAAAGCAATTCAATTTGGGTTTTCTTTTTTCCTCACATCAAACTAATAAGCTTCGTAAGTATAAAATCTTCATTTCTCTTTGGGTTGCATAGACACAGCCCTAACTGACTCTTTATATAATCATCACCAAGTAATTATATTCCAGCTGGATGCTTTGTGACTCTCCTTTGACCACAAATTAGTTTCCACAAAGTGACACAAGCCATATTGTGTGGCATCTTTTATTACTGCCAGTCACTGACATGCAGCTGAGAACAATGAACACGTTTTGAACAAGAATTGTGCTGTTATCTAGAAGGCCAAATGAAAACCTGCCCAACCACAAATGTCTAAATAATTATTTTAGACATATTTTTTCTGACTTTCCCTCCCTGTCCATAGTAATGTAATTAATTACTGGCAGCACTTTTACATATATTACAAGTTCATAAGATGTTTTTCTTCTCTGTGTTTTTTTGCCCTCAATGAAGTAGAGTTTATGTGTGAAGTATTAATAATTAAATGAATAGCTCCAGGCGGGGGTTCATCATATTGGTACTTTTCCTTTCTCAGATGGCAAGAGGCCAATTTGAATACTTTACAAGGCAACAGAGAATAAGGGAAGCAACTAATGTTCCTTGAGATTATCTCAGCCAAACGTGCACTAAAACTCCCACTCAGCTTTCAAAACCTAATATTTTGTGAATGAGCTCTATTCTTCTAGTAGAGAACAAAAACTCAATTAACAATTATTTCATAAATGCAAATTCTCAATTATATACTATATATATGCACACACACAAACTCACACACAAACACACACACAGAAACTATAGTAAAGCCAAATTAACTATCTCCCATATAATTAACTATCTTCAAATATCACCTCATAGAAAAGAGAAAATCAAAGTACATTTTGTGTCTAAATATTTACCAAATTAAAAAATGAATGGATTAACCAGAGCAACAGATGTTAAGGATGTAACTATAAACACATAACAAGTGCTAACCACAGAGCAGTTACATAAGATAATTAAATACAAAACATATTAGAATTATTACATTGAATTTAGACTGAAAAGTTTTACTTCAATTGTTGTGTGAAAGTATGGCAAAAAAACCCTCATTTTTTTGTTTAAATGTATATTCATTAAACAAGGGTATTCATAATAAAGAATCAAATAAATTAAGCTGTGCTGAATATTAAACACACACATTAGAAATTTCACAAGTTGAGTTTATAATTATACATAGATTTTCCTCAACTTAAGATGAGTTGTGTCCTAATACACATATCTTTTTTTTAAAAGATTTTATTTATTTATTTGACAGAGAGAGATTACAAGTAGGCAGAGAGGCAGGCAGAGAGAGAGGGGGAAGCAGGCTCCCTGCTGAGCAGAGAGCCCAACTCCACTCAGGGCCCTGGGATCACGACCAGAGCAGAAGGCAGAGGCTTTAACCCACTGAGCCACCCAGGTGCCCCCTAGTAAACATATCTTAAACTAAAAACATTTAAAGTTGAAAATGCATTTAATACACCTAACATTTGAACACTGTAGCTTAGCCTAGGCTATCTTAAGTGTGTTCAGAATGTTGTGTTAGCCTGTAGTTGTATAAAATCATCTAACACGAAGCCTATTTTATAGTAGTTTTGAATATTTCATGTAACTTATTGAATATTGTACCAAAAATGAAAACCAGAATGGTCAGAGTTCATAATTATTCTCCATGGTCTCAAAATCAAAAGATAAAAGATTACCCTTTGAATATCCAGTACATTTTTGTAACTGCATGGACTTTGCTAAACTGAAGCTGACAAATACTGATGAATCTTTTCATAAATATATATTAAGTACATTGCAAGTATATGTTAAATACCATGCCTTAAATACCTTACATAGCTAATCTAAGTATCTCTTCATTTTTCTTACAAATCATTATTTTTAAAAACTCAAGTTCTGGTATACAACCTCAAGAATATACTGAACAAGGCTATCTTCCACTTTATCATCACAAGTTGATGTTCCCTTTTTGTTAATTTCTTATATAGAACTCTATGCATGTGTATGTCTCTCACAATCTTTAAGTTTTCATTACTTTCCTTTTTTAATATTTGTTCTTTTCATTCTTTGATGCTATGACTCTTCTATACTCTCAGTCTTTTGAGTTTTCCCCCTAATCTTCCTGTGAAAGAGTTGCTTCTTTAAGTCATATAATGAGAGAACTTCAAGTTCAAGTTCTGTCACTGAATTAATAATCAGATACAAGCAAAAGAATGTTGTGACTCCATGCCCTAGAACTAGAAATAGTGCTATTCTTTTCTGCAACATTTCAGACCCCCTGATGCTCAGAGAATAAGAATTTAGGAAGACAATAAAGGAGTTAATTGCAATAGTCAAGATGGGAAGTGATTAAAGCATCTAATGGAACCATTTCTATGATTGTATTCATTGTCACAGCACTGCTAAGTCTTACAAGAACCACAGAAGCACATAATGCATGAACAATAAAAATGTATGGGTCGATATTTTATTTTTAATTGCTTCCAATTTTAATTTCCTAAAATATAACCACATGATGATTGTTAATGTCCAACATACATACTATCTGGATAGTAAACATTTCTCATTTGTTTTCAAAAATGCCTCTCCAGTGACTGCTGATTTTTTCCATTTGTATCTCCCTACTTACTAAGTTTAAAATAAGATCATGGTTAACCAATAAAGAAATGAGTTCTAACAGGAAATAGAGTATTCAAGGGAAGGGACACAAAACGGGATCATCTGATGTGTTTTCTGGGTCAGAGATTTCATAGTACCTCATAGTATGCAAGTGTATTGGTCCTTATCCCAGTCCCAGTCTTCATCTTTAATGTGACAAGATGAGAGCAGATAAGAAATTTTCCCACATGAGTATCCGACACTCCAGGGACAAGAAAAAAATGATTTTGTTCTCTTTTTCTTCTTTTCTGTTTTTTTCACCCATCCTCCCACCCAACTTCCCCGTGGCAACCACCAGTTTATTCTCTTAATTTGAGTCTTTTTTGTTGTTGTTGTTGTTGTTGTTTGTTTGTCTCTTCTTCGTTGTTTATTTGTTTTGTTTATTCAATTCCACTTATGAGTGAAATCATATGATATTTGTCTCTTTTTATGAAGAAGAAAAGGTGTCTGCCTATCTCTGCTCCTGAAAAAGACTCCTCTTTACTCCAGCGCTCTCCAGAAGACTTTTCTGGAGTGCACTTGTCTTCAAGTTCTGGGGCTTTATCTGTTTGACATGTAAATTCTTAGAGAGTTAATGCTTTAGTAATGCTCTAGTCCTGTAGGCACCTTGAGGTTACCTGGGACGAAACCCAGGCTGTAATCATTGGAATCTCTCTGAGGTATTTAAAAAAAAAAATTAAAAAAGCTTTATTAGTTTTTGGGTCAGAGCAATTTAATAGAAAAATTGGCTGTCGATATAGTTTTCATAATATGTGAAAATATTTATAAGAGCATCAAAAGCAAACTTTTGCTACTTTTATAACATATATATTTCAGTGGGGTAGGAGGGCAGAGCTTATATAGGAAGATTTAGAAAAACAAGAAGGTTTTACTTCTCCACAGATGGCTAATTCAGTGAAGAAACTACTGTCAGATTCCTATGACAGTTACAGTGGCCAATTTAGAGGGGCATAAAACAACAACTTGCCTTCAAGGAGTTTCTAATTTCATAGTGTCTTTGAGACCAAAAGATAAACAACTCCAATATGAGACTGAATATACATACATTAGCAGGAATACTCTTATAGAACTGTATTTTTAGTATTAATAGGAAGAAGACACAAGATCAATTTGTAATAACTAAATATTTCATAAGAGTGATATTTAACATGGATCTTAAAGACTAAAATGGAGAAGGGCCAAATTTCTAAAAAGGGTATATTCCAGATATAGGAAACTACATAGTTAAATGAATTATGAAATATTACAGTATGAGACTGTATTACCTGGGGTTGATCCCCTTTTATGATCCAAATGACTACTTTTTAAAATTTATTCATTCAACAAATACATATTTTTAATACCTACTACATAACAGGGATCAGTTTAGGTAATCACAAAAAATGGGAAAGAATGCTACTAAAATTTAATTAAATTAGTTAATTAATTACTACACATATTGCATAGATATAGATTACAAAGTACAATAAAGTAGGGAAACAGAGAGGTTGGGGCAATATGTTGTGGATGATTAGGAAGGCTTCTCTGCTAAAAGGAAGGGGTGGAAAGGGCACTGAGAGAAAAGCAAATGACTTTTTAGAAAAATAAATAGCCCCTTAGGAGAGCAGATAGGATATAGGATCATTTTTTGACTATGTCTGTTTGGATGTGAGGACTCTCTCTCTCTGAGAGGACTAGAGTTGTATCTGGGGAGGGGATTTATGATACTTGAGTTCTTGGAGGAGACATCTTTCAGACAGCCAAGGGATTTCAGGAACTGAAATGTCTTCAACACAAAATTATTCTTATGCCAAAATGGCTTGTGGGGTGATATATCCTGATCCCCATCACAAATAATTAGGAAAAGAAATTAATATTGTGCATATGGACACACTGGAGATTACCTGGGTGCTTGTGAGCTCTCTTCCTAGTAATAGTGGGAAAAGCCAGGTTTTGAACAAAGTTACAAACATGATATTCACGCTGACAAATCTATACTTAAAGTAGATAATAGTAGTATGTTGAAGTATTTTTTTTCTTTTTTCCAATGGGATGGATGAGAGTAGAAGGGTTATCAATTAGGATATAATTGCAAGAGCATCTGTGCCAGGTAATGGAGGCATCTGGGTGATGACTGGGCAGATATAAAGTGTGTGGATGTGAAATTTATCCCAGAAGATGAACATATGGATTTGGGTACTGGGAAGGAAGTTAGTGATAACACTGAGATTTTTAAGTCCATATAATGAGAAAAACAAGAATTCCATTCCCAGATATTGAAAAATTTAGAGGAAGATTTGCTTTTGAACGAATAATAATGACTTGGGGACTGTTGAATTTGGGGTTCAGCTTGGTAAGACATATAAGTAAACCTAGAACATGGGATGGAAGGGGAGGAGATCAGTACTGCATAATTATATTTGTAATCATTTGTTGCAAATTGATCTAGGGTGATACACAGTTCACAAACATGAGATTCATTTCAGTAGCTGTTGGTATCTTCTAACACTTAGAGGTTGGTGTGTGCTATTGAACTCCTCCCTATTACCTGAAGACGTACTGGTATGTTGCAAATTGTGCCACACAGACACAGGTAGTGAGGTACTTCAATGATAGATAAAGCACTCTTTAATTGTCGATTAATGTAACATACACATATAGTCCTCACTATCTCTATGAAGTATTTTAAAGAAATCTTAGAAAGTGTACCGTTTATTTTATAGTAATCTGAGAATACATTCTAATCTTCCCCAAACCAACCTTGGATCTGGAGATAATGTTCTGCTTTCTCCCTCCTTCAGTGTTGCAAACCCTGTCTCACACTAGCACTCTTTATTTATACAGAGTTCTACAGTACTTAGTCCCATCATGATCTTCCAGCAGGTGTTGCATTAATATCAGAGCTATTATCTTGAAATTTTTATTCAAAACAGAATTTGACTCAGAATTAAATTGAAATTTGTCCCAATTTCTGAGTATTTGAAGGAAAAGGTTTTGCCCTTAAAATATCACTGAAGTAATAGCTGCAACATCTCAGAATTCTGAATTCCTCTGTGCCCAACACCATGCTTGGTATAGAATAAACAATAAATGCAAGAATCTTAGTAAAGGCTGCATACATGAACAAGTAAGATGATGCATTTATTCTTATGAAAGAATGTTTAGTGTATTGTTAATATAACACACAAATACTCCTTATTCATTATTCTTAAAAAGAAAGACAAAAAAGAACAAGAGTGAAATCATGGATATCTCTAGACTCTGGTCTTAAGGAACATTTGTAAGCGATTTAAAACCATTATCCAAACTCAAATATGTTTGGTGTTTCCCATACCATAGCCAACATGAACAACATGATGTTAAACTCTTCACTTTTATCTTTGAAGGACTTTCTTCTTGCTTCATCATTAGGTGTAAGGAATCACTCCAAAAATATAGTGGCTTTATTACAACTTAAAGTTTAAATTTTTACTTATTTTGATTTTAGCATTTTAAACATTTTGACCATTTTGTATCATTTGATATTTTTATTTAAGGAGTAACACAATACATCATATAAGATTCAAAAAACATTAGGTAAAAACAAAAAATCAGTCATTAAAGTTTTTCCTTCCCAGACAACTATTGTTATTTATTAGGTTTTCCTAACAGATATTCTATCCAATTTTTGAATATGTTTATATAAAAATAACCATATTGTTATATAATGCCACACTGAATATATACATACATGTAACATACAGTTTAGGGAGAGAATTAATAGTGTGAATAGAAAAAACTGGATCATTCTTTCAAAGCCACATAGTATTCTGTTCTATGGAAGTACCATACTGTGTCCAAGATTTTCCTTATTGTGTATTTTTTTAAGATTTTATTTATTTGACACAGAGGGAGGTTGAGAGAGAAAGAAAGAGAGCAAGTATGTACAAGCAGGGGCAGCAGCAGGCAGGGGAGAAGCAGGCTCCCCACTGAGCAGGGAGCCAGATGTGGAGCTCATTTCCAGGTCCCTGAGATCATGACCTGAGCCAAAGGCAGCTGCTTAACTGACTGAGCCACCCAGGTGCCCCCAAGATTTTCCTTATTGATGAATATTTAGGTTGGTTCCAATATTTTTTTCCAATCAGAAATATAACAACTAATGTTCTTATACATCATTTCACATATGTGTAAGTGTATATATGCAGGAAAAATTTCTAAAAGGGAAATAAGTAGATCAGAGGAAGTGTACAATTTAAACTTATATACATTACTGAAGAATTAAAAACACATCTAGATCAATAAAATATCATCCTTCAACTAACATAAAACAAAACAAAAAACAAGTTGTTTCTTTTTACTTATTTATAGTCTTCATCATTTTTGTCCTGAATAAATATGTTACTTGTACAAACTTCCCCAATAGTATTTGAATCTGATTAAAGTCACATATGAAACTCTTCTTTCATACATCTATTCCCAAAGTGCTATTAATTTTTCAAGCCTTTTGGAAGAAAACAAATGTTCAGGGTCATCTACTTACAAGAGTCATCTACATTACAAAATGTATAGTTTAGCCTCCTCTGAAAAGCAAAGGATCCTGAAAGGAATGCATGCATGCATACATACATACATACATTAATTAAATGAAAGCTAAGGATCCTGTACTCTGAAAAATTCTTCAAGTAAAAAATAAACAAAAACCTGTTCAAATATATTTAGTCCAGAAATTCTCAAGTGGGTTTAACAATTATTAACAACCTTTGGAAAAAGGGTTCTTTGGAAGACATAGTGTTAATACACCAGAAAATGAAATATGCTAGACCATTCTATAATGTTCTTTTTAAATCGACTATGTCTCAGGTACTAAGCAAATATGCAGATTACTTTGTCTTCAAGGCTTCACAGTCTTTTCAAATTCAAAGGCAAATATCCAAAAGATTGAGAAAGATAACTCAATCAAAAGCCAAATAAGGAAAAATAGTCTCCTGTTTATTAAATCATATCCCTTGGGATTAAATATCTGTGCATTATTTGCCAACTTGAGGTTTGTGAATTTTTCCCATTTTCCTTTTCTATTATTATTATTAAGAACATGAAAACAAAAATCACATTTTCTTAAACAAGATAATCACTGTCATTTAATTACTATCACCCAAGGGGAATCTTTGTGTAGGGAATCAGAATATGTCACCCCAAAATATGCCACTTTGGCATAAGGGTTATTTTGAACTGAAGACAATAGAAACAGCAAACACCCAAACTCTCTGCCTTCCCCACCATGTCTAAAAACAGACTTTGATTCTTAGTCACCAGAATCGACTCTGGACTCAATCAGGACTCAATCTGGACTCAACAAACCTTATTAAATAACAAACCTTATTAAAATAACCCTTATTTTCCATTAGTTCTCCCCGCTCCTTATATTTACCCACCCCCAGCTAGTTTGCGATCCCTAAAAGCCTAAACTCTTTTTTTTTCTTTTTAAATATTTTATTTATTTATTTGACAGAGAGAGAGAGAGAGATCACAAGTAGGCAGAGAGGCAGGCAGAGAGAGAGAGGAGGAAGCAGGCTCCCTGCTGAGCAGAGAGCTAGATGCGGGGCTGGATCCCAAGACCCTGAGACCATGACCTGAGCCAAAGGCAGAAGCTTAACCCACGGAGCCACCCAGGTGCCCCTAAACTCTTTTCCTTTGTCTCATCACTGTTACACAAATTTATTTTCTTTGTTAAGATGCTATATAAAAGAAAATCTAGGAGGGTCGAGGAACAAGTTGTGCTGGGAACAATGAACAATACAGCAAAAAAAGGAAGTCATGGATTCAAGGAGCTTATACTCAAACAGGGAATCAAATGTGTCAAATGCACTAGCTAACAATTAACCACTGGAGTGCATTAACAATGCAAAGCCAATTCTGCCAAACTACAAGCTGTAACTTTTTCCAGAAATAATCTCTTGATATTACATGTCAGTAATTTGATTTCCCTCTTATTTATAAACATAAGCCTTTTTCTTTAAAATCGTGTCTAACTACATTATTTTTCCTTGACCAGAATATTTTTGATATTGTGGATAATTATACTAAAAGTGAACTGAAATCCACTTTATTTATATGTAAGTACACTCAAAACAACTGTTAGGCTGCCTAATTTAAAAAATTTTTTTTTGTAGTCAGTGGAATCATACTTGCATACAAACATACATACAAACACATACTCTCACACATACCAGACACACACAAGAGTGGTGATATATGAAGGACATTGGCGATTCTCCACATTTCTTGTTTTTATTTGAAGTAATCACATCCGAGGAAGAACCACAAATAATAAAGGTATGGAAGTAAACTTAAGGACATTACTGTTATAACTATGTTATTATCCTAAGGAGAAGAATACAATATACTTTATTTCCTCATTTAAAGATATAAGAACATGGAAACTTCATGAATGGTTTAATTTTTTTAATTTGGATTTTTCAAAAGTATTTAATTTGATAATTTTTTAATTTAAAATGATAAAACAAATAAAAATAAACAATGAAATGATTTCAGGATCAGTTTCTCTCAAATATAAGAGGTTGGTAACAGTCAAGCATTTCTCATCAAAGTTAATAAACATCAGCTGTTTTGAAGAGTGTGTTTGTGTGTGTGTGTGTGTGTGTGTGTGCGCGCACGCCCGCGTGTTGGATGAGTTTAGTGCTTTATAATAACTAACCAATTACCCTTTGTCTTGGTTGATGTAATATTTATTAGACCTAAACAATGATAAAACATAAAGGGAGAAACAACTAACACTTTTCTATACATTTTTAAACAGAGGCTAACACCATTATAAGCTACTCCTGCCAGCTCCTTTCTTCCCCATTGTTCAGGCTCTTCTTTCTTTGTGAAATTCCTCCTGTCTAATTAGTAGTGTCTTAACTTTTTTTCCAAGATACAATCCAGGCATCTTCTCTGGAAGTAATTTTTCTTAACTTCTCTAAAGTAAAACTAAAACACTACCTCTTTTGACCAACATCATACCTATGTACAACCTGATTACCGTACTGACAATTATTTGTTTAAATCTCTCTCTATATGACCCATCTTTTCACTCCTTTAGGACTTATGCATCTTGTTCTCTAGCACCTTGTCAACACCTAAAAGATCTGTGGAAAATGAATGATTACAAATTCAAGTGAGTGAAGAAACTTACAGTGAGCTATAAGCTGTATGAGGTAATTTGAAATATCTTCACAACTCTTAAGAAACATCATTATACTTTTAAAAACATCAGAAAAGTCCTATAATAAAATGCAGTTCCTGTAATTTCACATTTATTTTTCTCACTTCCTTTCAACATGTTTGATGGTTATTTTTTTGTCTCCCTCTAATAAATTTAATTGACATACGATGGTTTTGTTTTGATTAACTCATTAGAAGTGCTTAATGTGGATCTTATATCACTTTAAAAGACTCACTGTAATAAATTTTTAGCATTTGCTGCTTTTTGGAGATCAATGAAAAAGTCTATCAGGTCAGAAAATCCTAACATTTTCTGGGAAAAAAAAAAGACAAGGACACATCCTCAGATCACAGATAAAATGAAAAGGAAAAGAATATATTATACATGAAATAATTTGAGTCCTAGTTCTGGCTTATTTCATCAGTAATAAGGAAATTCCTACTGATATTCCATTATGAACAGTTCTTCTGTGCAGACTTCATATGAGACTGTAAGATTAGACCCTGAGGCTGATCGTCTCCAAACTGTGCAAGGACACCCAGAGTGCTACACATAATTTAACTGGCCAAGTTTCGAGTTTTCCTGCTAATACTGTAGTATATCATTTTCATGATTCCTGTTACGAGTGGAAGGACTTTGGTAGCAGGTTGAGAGTAAAAATTGAGATGGAGAAAATATATGAAGAATAACCTAGCCAAAATATTTCTTTCTACAAAGCCATTCAAGTAAAAAAGATGGCAAATTCACTGTCTTTGGTTAACCCTTGCCCACCCATTTTTTCTCCACCCTCAAGTTCTAATGATCTGCGACCCATTTTGGCAACTAGATTACTTGAATAACATATTCAAACTATTGACAGTCTCCTTCAAATTAGAATTCTAGGGATAAAAGGTAAAATATCTTGGAAATAGCAATCAGACTTACTTCTTCCCCCTGACCCCTTTTTGGCCACCTAAATTAGATACAGTTATTTTAAATTTGTTTTACATTTGGGAAATTTTACATTTTACATTTACAAATGGGAAAGTAGGGAATAAACTATGCAGAGAAGAATTTTGGTGCTGGTGAATTCTTGTGAAGAGATCTTGAGCTCTCCCCTACTCCATGCAAAGTCTTTGAGTAGGAAAAAATATTCCCAAAGAGGTTTTTGGATCAAGTAACAGAAGGGAGCCTGCATCTTTCCAAAGTTTCCAATAATGGAAATCATCAAAATTCCCTGTCTTCCACTATAACAAAACAAATATTTGTGGGGATGTGGAGCTGTTGTAGGCAGAGGAACTCTTCTCTATCTGAGTTAGTGGGCTAAAATCACATATTCTAAAAGGGTGAAAAAATCTTATCTTGGACTCTCTCCTGATTATCTCATCCAGGCTATTACCAACCTCTCATGAGTTCTCCTGTCGCAAATCTGGTTCAGCCTCGCCTTTCCCAGTGCTGTTGTCATGATCCAAGCAATGATGAACACTTTCCTCTTACTATGGACTCAGTGTTTGTGCCCAGCCAATTTTTTTTTCCTGGAAAGAATGTTTATTAATACACAATGTATTTTTCCTCTCCCTTACCTCCCCACTCTGTCTCTTCCTTCTTTCCTTCCCCTATCTCTTTTCCTCACCCCTTTTTTTTAAATTCCAGTTAGCCAACACACAAGGAAATACTAGTTTCAGATGTACAAGTCAGTGACTAAACACCCATATACAACACCTGATGCTCATCACAAGTGCCCTCTTTAATTCCCATCAGCTATTTAACCCATCCCCCCCAATGGATTTTTTTCCCTCTAAAGTTCATTTTTTTTTCTCTAAAATTCCTAACCTTTGATGTGATGGCATGAGGAGGTGAGGCCTTTGGGAGGTAAGTAAGGTCATGAAGGAGGAACCCTCATGAATGATGAATGGGCTTAGTGTTTTTATAAAAGGGACCCCAGAAACACCCTCATCCCTTGCCCTCTGTGAACATGCAATGTCTGTGAATCAGGAAGTGGGCTGTCACCAGACATCAAATATGCTAAAGCCTTGATCTTGAATGTTGATGTACAGAACTGTGAAAAATAAATGTTCATTGTTTGAGGCATGAAGGCTATGGTATTCTGTGGTTATAGCCTGAATGGACTAAGATATTTCTTTTCTCCCTAAGACTGCTGGTATTGTCTTGCTATCTGACCCTCTCCCTGTCACTATCAATACATTCATTATTTTTCATTATTAATACTTCTGAAGTATGATCAGACATGGTTCTGCCCAATAGATAAACTTTTGTGTATTCTGAATAAAATCTATGCTGCTTGGTATTGTGAAAGATAACTTTTATAATCTGGTCCCTACCTATTTCTCCAGTTCTATCTTCCAACAATACATAGCTTTCCTATCAATCTAGATATTTTTAAATTTTTTAATGATTTATGTATTTTAGAGAGAGAGAGAGAGTGAGAGAGGAAGCACCTGGGAAAATGGAGGGGCAGAGGGAGAAGGAGTGAGAGAATCCAAGCAGACTCCCTGTTAGTGTGGAGCCCATATGGGGCTTGATCTCATAACCATGAAACCATGACCTGAGCCAAAATCAAGAGTCAATTGCTTAATTATTTGAGCCACCAGGTGCCCCTGAACCTAGATTCTGACTAGATTTAATATAACCTCTATGAAGCCACCTCCATTCTCTCTTATTGGTCAAGTACAGTCTCCTTCTCTTTGACTTAAACCTATTTATTGTTCAAGATCAACATTAAATTCCCCTTGTTTCACAAAACAGTTTCTGCAAACACCATCTAGGAACTTTCCTTTTCTCTTTGAACTCCCAAGAATATAACGCACCAACTACTCTGATGATCATCTTCCCTTCCCCTTCCTCTTCTTCCTCCTCCTCCTCCTCTTCTTCCTCTTTTTCCTCTTCTTCCTCCTCTTCCTCCTCCTCCTCCTTCTCATCACCACCATCACTTATCCATCATCCTTCCAATGATACTCTAAAATTTTTCTCAGCACAAGCTACATTTAGTCACCTTTCAGTAGGTGGATCACTGCTAAGTGCTTTTGTAACAGAGACATTGGATATGTTTTTGTCAAACAAAGGAAAGTTAATCGATTTTTCATTTTCATAACAGCTTAAGATATGTAGAGCTCAGAAATTGTTGGAGAAATCACCCCTTTATATATGCCCTTAAATATGTATATCATTGCCTTCCTTTTCTCCTTTGAGGTATATCCATGGCCTCCAGATTTAGTGACAACAAAAGCAGACGCAACAGCAGGTTTCCTGTGCTTAACATGGCAGGCAGCAGATATGATCTTTGGCAACAAGAAGATTCCAGTGGAGCTTGGAATGGTGCTACTGTGCTGCTGAAACAGATCACCCATCAAAGTATCTTCTTCTTCATCGTCTTTTTTTTCCCCTCATTTGGCTTTTGTCAGCAATTGGCAAATCTCCACACAATTAAGAACATGCTAAGAGAAGAAGGAAAGTAATGAGAAATAATTAGAGGTGGCTCATTGCCAATATATGTCTGCATTTAGGAGAGGAGAGGCTGTCAGACAGCATTAGGAAAGTAAGTCCATGCCCCAAATCTAAATGAGTATTGCTGAGGAGGGTCAATAAGATAATATAATGAAAGCATAACTGTTCTCTAAATTACTGTTTACTAATAACTGGAGCATATTTTCTGCAAGCCATATACACTGGGTTGGTAGCTAAAGAATTGACATATGGAGCTGAGAACCATGAACTCATTCCTTTTTTCCCTCTGACAATTCCCTCATTAATGCACTGCCAGGAAACCTGGAAAATGGATGCTTTCACTGAATTGGAGAGAGATGACAGTACTGTCAGCTACTGAGTTTTTGTTCCTTTGTTCAACCATATTAAAATGATAGAAGGGAAGTGAGGATGAGGCTTCTTTTTTCCTCAAGCCCAAAGGTCTAAAGGATTTATTGGACATCTGCTTACCTATTGTTGGTTTTGAAGGGTTTCTTCTCATGTTTGAAAACAGAAACTCATTAGACTATCACATCAGGTATCAAAGATATTGGATGATTAGCCAGTTGCTTCAGCAGGTAAAAGATAAGTGAAAATAAATGAGACATCATGAAAAATGCATCAAATACTTATTTCATGGCAGGATGTTTTTCTTTAATAAATAAGATTTCTCAAGAATCAAGGTATCCCTTCTGTCCACATCAAGCAGTCATGTTTTAGGACTTGAATGGAAAGCTCCATTGTTTCAGGAATTTAAGAGTTTTCAGTGAGCAAAACTGAAAGTAAAACATTAAATTAACAGTAAGAGACTCAAGACATGGCTGGGCATGGTCTGACACACTCCTATCCCAGGCTTTTTACCCTCTTGATCTGAAAACAAGAGTCATTTTCAGTGACAAATTCAAATGTTTTTGTCTCAGAAAAGTATTTGCAATCTGTGAAAATCTACCTAAGGAGTCATAAAAGTCAAAAATTTAAGTGTTATTGTTTTTATTCCTTTTTGACTTTTTATGCTTACCAATATACATACTAAGGAAACAGAGAAAAACAGCTTGTGCATTGCTCTACTTATTCCTTGTCTGGGTCCCAGAGTGGGTAACCTTCATTAGAGCAGAGATATATTCAAATGGTGATTTCTTTCCTCTGTGTCACTACCTGGGTCATCTGCACAATCAGAAACAATTTGTAATTAGCATCTCAAATGGTGTGAGAAATGAAGGCACCAGGTAAATGAGATCAACTCCTAAGGGATTTTCTCCCTCTTCAGTGAATTACCTTCCCAATCAATTCCCAAATATTTAAAGAGATAAAATTTAATTGATAACTTATCTGCTGTGTATCAGTTGTGTCATTTACAGAATGGGAGGCCAGATGTAGCAAGCAATTTGAGCTGTAAAAACTCATGCACACATATGTGTACACATTCATACATACACACACACACAGAGACACATGCACACACAAACTACTGTCTTCAAGTACCAATCAACCTTGGGATTCAGATAGCAAAATAAAAGAATATGGATGGAAGAGATTTAAAATTATTTTATAAACTTAAATTTTAATAGCATCAAGCAATGAAGCATGGAATGCTCCCTGATGGGGATATAATGAGGGAGATAAAAAATTAAAAGATAAAAACAGCAGGTGAGGAGATGGACAAATTATGCAAGAAGACTTTGGGGCTTTTTATCTTCTATTTCCATTCTCCTAGTTAACACTCTCCCCACCCAATACATACTTTTTTCTTTGAATTTTAGTCTTACTGAATGCGGCCATTTCCAATGTTGATTAACTAAATCCTGGCTATCCTGGAAAACATGGCCCATTTGCTATCCATTATTTCACCAGACAGTGGTATAATCTTCAGGACAAAGGTTGCTTTATGTAAAGAAAAAAATAAATGAAGTGAGAGGCTGATGAGGGTGCCTAGAGGTCAGAATGCACCACAGTAGAAATCAAGATCTCAACTCCATAATTGCATTGGCTATTGAAAGAAATTCCTTAGAATTGTCCTGAGATTTATTGACTTTATTACTAGAAGTAAACAAGCACATGAAGACACTGAGGTTATTCATTACCCACATTGTGGTCTGAGTAAACTCTGTTGAATTCCATTTTAAGTCAAGCTATTATTTAATTATTTTGCTTTTGTACCTATACTTGTTTGTTTGTTTCCTATTTATGTGGGACAGACCTTGTGTGAAGTCCTCTACATTCATTATTTCAGTTTTCTACTTAACAAACTTGACAGAGCTATTACCACAATTATCATTTTACAGAAAAAAAGTTGAGGCTGCCAGATGTTATGTGTCTTAGTCAAAGTTATTTAGCTGATAAGGTTGGTTTTTGTTTTAACTGTGGTAAAAACAAACAAACAAAAAAAAACCCGTAACAAAATTTACCAGCTTAACCATTTTTAAGTGTACAGTTCAGTAAAGTATATTCACATCTCTTATGAAACATATCTCTGGAATTTTTTCATCTTGTAAAACTGAAATTTTTCCCCATTAAACAAGAACTTGCCTTTTCTCTCTCCATTCATTCCCTGGTGACCAGCATTCTACTTCCTATTTCTGTGAATTTGATGACTTTAGATTATCACACTGAAGTGAGATCCTTCATTATTTGTTTTTAGTGCCTGGCTTAGTTCACGTAATATAACATCCTCAAGGTTTATCCACCAAATGTCATAGGATTTCCTTCTTTTTGAAGCTGAATAATATTCCAGTATATTAGAGGATTCTAGAAGACACCACGGTGGCTTAAAATTTTGAGCTAAAGGCATTTGAGGATAGCAGTATTTTTTTCCTGAACTCTTTTATCTTCCTGAAAACAGCATGTTCCAATAGGACTCAGTATGTCATAAATCATCTCCCACAAGTCTCCTTACCAGTGAAGATCAGCTCATCATGAGAGAGAAGACTACATCAAACCTAAACAGACATTGGCACAAACTATCACATCCCCAATATGTTCTCCTAAGGGCCTATTCATCATTGCTGAACATCTTTTGTTTTCCCTTAAGTGCCCTTTCTCCTTCTCCCATCTTTCCTCTTTTAAGAAGTCATTTATTTTCTCACACCATTCTTCACCTCCCTTTACCCAGGTCCGACCATCTCCTTGAGTCACATTCTTCCTCTGAACTGCATGTACATAGATTAATAAAAGCCTGCTAATTTTCTTGTTAATTTGTCTTTAGTCAATTTCATTTTCCAGGACCCCAGTCAAAAATATAAGAAGGTGGAGGAAAATATTTTCCTCCAGACTTTATGGTATGTAAATACTAAATTGTATTTATCCAGTCACCTGTCTATGGATGTTTGATTGCTTTCACCTCTTAGCTATTGTGAATAGTGGTGTTATGAATGTGGCTATACAAATATTTCTTCAAGACCTGCTTTCAGTTCTTTTGAATATGTTCCCAGAAGTGGGAATTCTGGATGATGTGGTAGTTCTAATTTTATTTTATTTTATTTTATTTTTTTTAGGAATCTCCATACTGTTTTCCATAGTGGTGGCACCGTTTTCCAATCCCATCAGCAGTGGACAAGGTTTCTGGTTTCTCCATATCCTAGCCAAAACTTGTTATTTTCTGTTTTTTGGTTTTTGATAGTACCCATTCGGATGAGTGTGAGGTAATATCTCATTCGAGTTTTAATTTGGATTTCTCTGATGATTAGTGAGATTGAACATTTTTTTTTCAGATGTTTGTAGCTCATATGTTTCAAATCTTAAATTAAAAGCAGGCAGTCTGATTCAGGAGTCCATATTTTTGAGTACTAAATTGTGCTCTTTGCGATTTCATTTTTCCTTATTTTTCTAGATTCTTTACTTAATTGGAAAAATTTTAAACATATAGTATCTAATTTTATATTCTATTTTTTTTGGCTGACTATCTTAGTATTTGATTATCATATTATTAATTTTAGAGAATTTTCATTTTGATAATATAACTTAATACTTGGGCCCATAATTTAAAACTTTGAGCCCTTATAGGTTTTAAGCACCTAAAACCTCTAGTAGTTTTTTTTTATCCTTTCCTTATGATTTTCAGAAATGTTCATCTGTGAACATTATGAACATTTATTCTTTTAATATAAGTTTATATGCCTTTATGTAGGGGCTTATATTTTTTCAAATGAAGGTCAGTGATGGAAAAAATAATGAAATATAAATGCAAAAAACCTGCTGTCAAAATTATGAAAATGTAAAATGTTGTAAATATTCAGAAAATACATATCCCTTACATATGAAGGCATACTCAGCTCTTTCATGCTATCAGGATTTGTTTGAATATTTTGCTTAGGAGAAAAATTACATAATTGACTATTCTTCCTTATAATAATTAAAATATAAGCTGCACAGTTTCTATTAATTCACAATTAAAATCCAAGAATCAAGCTGACACTAGCAATAATGTATTAAAAAATCATACACTGTAGATGAGTCAACTTTGCTATTATCTTAATTTATTTTAAAATATTTGGAACAGGGGCACCTGGGTGGCTCAGTGGGTTAAAGCCTCTGCCTTCGGCTCAGGTCATGATCTTGGGGTCCTGGGATCGAGCCCCACATCAGGCTCTCTGCTCAGTGGGGAGCCTGATTCCCTTCCTCTCTCTCTCTGCCTACTTGTGATCTCTGTCTCTCTAATAAATAAATAAAATCTTAAAAAAAATTTGGAACAACATGAAGCTGAAGAAGAGCCATGGTACTAGCAATTGACTTGATTTGATGTTCTGGGGGGCATTGGCAAACATTTTTCATAAATGATATATTGTCTTCACATAAACACACATCTCACTTTTCTCATCCATAAAATAGCATAATCATAACTTCATAAGGATACTTTGAAGATTAAATAAGCTAATTCATGCAAATGTCTTAGAACAGACATTGCTGCCTAGTAAGCACTATATGTCCTAAGTTTATTATTAATAGTATTATTACTATTCCTGTCATTATTTGAATGCAAGAACACAGTATAAATCCTGCTCTAGAAGACATCCACATCTGACTGTCAGCAGAGAGAAATATTTTTATTGAAAAACTTGACCTCTTATGCTGCCAAACATACGGAATTCAAGACCCAAACTCATGGGCATGAGCACATAACAAAACTGATGTGTATAAATTGAAGTTTTTATAGAGAGAACTCAAATATGTTAAAGGAAGAGAATCCCAAATTGTATTTGTATTTGTGGTATGTCTTTAAAGCTTTTTTTTTTTTCCTGTCTCCTTTAAATCTTAAACAGACCTCAATTTTATTCCTCTTACTATGTAAGGTTGGATAAGACACACGTTTTTATAATAGTCCTCCTGGGATTCCAAAAACATAATAACAAATTACATTTTGAAGTGTCTTTTGTGACACTTCAAAAGACTGAAGGGTGTATTAATCAAAATCCTAGGAACAGCAAAATTTCTGTGAACCCTTGTCTATGTTTACCATGGGAACATCAGAATTCTGCTGTTCTGATTCCAATCAGTTCTTTCCACTTTGGTTCTGAACTGTTTCTGAATTAATGTTTATAAAATATTCTACCAAGTTAGCACTGTTGACACTATCTACATAATTTCCTCTGTAAACTCCTGTAGCTCTAATCATTACTCTACCCTTGGATTGTAGACTTCCCTTTCTTTTGTTTCTGTCTCTGAAAGCTATGCTTTCTCAGTAACAAAGCCCTGGGGAGCCCACTGCACTACCCAGCATATCCCCTTGTCATCATCTTTGCTCACTATTGATAGATCTGTGTCAAATTACCTGTGGAGATTTGGGCAAAAGTGAAAGGAGTAGCAATGGCTTAAAAAGTTAACATATCTTATAAAAGTATGTGTTAGGGAAATGATTTTTCAGAACTCTTGATGGATGCAGAAAATACTATTATTATGAATTGTCTATAAACTTAAAAACCCTGAGAAAATAGATTATCAAACCTTTAAACTTGATTTTCTATGGTTTCTGAGAATATTCTCATTCCTGTTGCATATAATACATTTACTCATTTGACTAAACCTGTTATTTTGTACCCAAATTATGTGAAGTGCTTAATTTTGAGACTCATTTAACAATGAGTAAATATCTTCTTTTTGTTGGATAATGCACACACATGAAAATACACTTGAGGGTACCTGGGTGACTCAGTGGGTTAAGCCTCTGTCTTCAGCTCAGGTCATGATCTCAGGGTCCTGGGATTGAGTCCCACATAGGGTTCTCTGCTCGGCAGGGAGCCTGCTTCTCACTCTCTGCCTGCCTTTCTGCCTACTTGTGATCTCTGTCTGTCAAATAAATAAATAAAATCTTAAAAAAAAAAAAAAGAGGGACGCCTGGGTGGCTCAGTTGGTTGGGCGGCTGCCTTCGGCTCGGGTCATGGTCCCAGCGTCCTGGGATCGAGTCCCGCATCGGGCTCCTTGCTTGGCGGGGAGCCTGCTTCTCCCTCTGCTTCTGCCTGCCACTCTGCCTGCCTGTGTTCGCTCTCTCACTCTCTCTCTCTGACAAATGAATGGATAAAATCTTAAAAAAAAAAAAAAAAAAGAAAAGAAAATACACTTGATCACCAGTTCCCTTCCCCTGGAAGGGTTGGGTCTCCAAGGAAGAGAAGTGTAATTTGAAGGAACCTCTAACCTCTATTTCCTGATGAACGATAAACATAATATTTTGTTTCTGTCCACTAGTTCTGTATCACTATCATATTTTTCAGTCAAAAGAATACAGTAGGTGCTGAAAAGAGAGAGTAAATCATATATTATTCAGATCAAACTGAGCAGGTATCCATCTGCCATTTTGTTACTCTAGTCGACTGAATGATGTCCACCTAAAAGATATGTCTGTGTCCTCATCTCCTACCTGTGAAGATTAACTTCTATGGCAAAAGATGTAATTAAGTTAAGGATTTTGTAAAAAGGAGCTTATCCTCAATTATCGCAATGAGTCTGGCATGCCATCAAATCTATCCTTATAAGGGAGACACAAAAAAGATGCACACAGGGGCACCTGGGTGGTTCAGTGGGTTAAGCTTCTGCCTTTGGCCCAGGTCATGATCTCTCAGGGTCATGGGATCAAGCCCAGGATTGAGGGTCTCTGCTTAGCAGGGAGCAATGCTTTCCCCCTCTCTCTCTGCCTGCTTCTCCAACTACCTGTGATCTCTTTGTCAAACAAATAAATAAAATCTTTAAAAACAACAAAAAAAGTTCATTAAAAAAAAAAAGATACACACAGAAGGGAAGGTGGTAAGAAGACAGAAGCAGAGATCAAAACGAAGCATTCACCATAAGCTGGAAGAAGCAAGAAACAGATTGTCCCCTAGGGTCCCTGGAGGGAATGTGACCTTGGCAATGCCTTGATCTTGGCCCCCATGGCGATGCTGATTTCAACTTCTGGCCTCCAGAACTGTAAGAGAATACATTTCTTTGTTTTAAGGAACCAACTTGTGGTAATTTGTTGTAGCAGCCACAGAAAAGAAACACAGTTACTAATAATTTAGGAAATATGCTTCATGAGAGAACCAAAGGAAGCCAAGACAGTGTGCCTGGAGAAGGCAGTGCCGGTGAGAGTTTCTAGCCTCCTTGCCACCCCACTGGCGGAGCAGCCTTGCCTTTCCCTCATATCCTCAATGTGCTGTTTGTTACCACTGCTGCTCTGCCTCATTGACAGCTCAGTAATTTACCCAGAAATCTTTACATTTGGTTTTAGCATTTTTCAGATGCCTCCATGTTTTCTGCAATATCTAGTTAAGTACCTGCTTGTTCCACCATTATAAATAATGATGAAAACCCCAGCACAAGTTTTACAAAGATTTCTCTGAGGCTGGATCAAAGGATTTTATAGGGTCAGGATTCCGGATGTTTCATAGCTCCAGCAGGACAGGTTTAGAGCCCAAAGAGATCTATTTCTTCACCTGGGTTCAAATTCAAGCCCTGCTAATTACTCAATATGTGACCTTCAACAACTAATTAACCTCTGGACTTGAGGTTTTCTGATCCGTAAATCCAGGATACTATCAACCTCACCGGGTAGTTATGAGCATTATAGATTATGCAAGTAAAATGTCAGGCAAATAGTCAGAACATAGAAAATGGATAGATTTATTCTTATTCTGCACATTTTGCCCCAACTTTTTCTACCGTCCATCGGGACAAACCTCAAGATCTGGTATGCCTGTCCATTTTGCTTATTAGGTGAAGGGGTGTTTTAGGCAGATGTTTAACCATTTATCTTACTTTTGGTCAGACTCTAAATTCATCAGTATGCCTTTATGTGCTCCTCTTTGTAGGGAACAAGTGAGAAGTGTAAGCTTTGTGAGAAAGACAGTTGTCAGAATCATTTTTAATCCCTCTTTATTATAATTTTCTACTTCAGATAATATTAATAAACACATACGACCTGTGTTGGTTCCACAGCTGTTGCTGGTTAAATTCCTGTCCTTGAATTGTCTCAAAATTCTAAGTGAAACTGCAGAATTAAATGTCATTCCCATCTCTGCCCTGCTTTGAGAAAGGGTAACAAAGGAAAAAAAAATAGAAACCCTTATTATATACAGGTTCCAGGGACAAAATCTTGTTTATTTTTCTTATTTGGGAACTGGAGGCTGATTTCTTCAATTCTCTAACAGGTATTAGGAAGTAACAAATATTCAACAATTATCAGATAATAAGATTAAAGGCTAGCTTATGTTCTTGTCAAAACTTAAATAAACTATCTCTTGAGGATGAAATAGCACCAGTACTGTACTTGCCAAGAAGTTTATCAAGTTCTGTTTGTCCCACTACCCACATCCCCAACCCCCACAAGGAACACAGCATTTCCACATGGCTAATGTCCAAGAGCTCTGGTTCATAGAGGCAAGTTTTCTAATACTCTTCATGGCCCAGACTTCCTGCAATCTTATGCTAATTCTTTTATTATTATTTTTTAATTTTATTTATTTATGACAGAGGGACACAGTGAGAGTGGCAACACAAGCTGGAGGGAGCTGAAGAGGGAGAAGCAGGCTCCCCGCTGAGCAGAGAGCCAGATGTGGGACTTGATCCCAGGACCCTGGGACCATGACCTGAGCTGAAGGCAGATGCTTCACCAACTGAGCCACCCAGGTATGCCTCTTATGCTGATTCTTACCATCTCAGGGAAACTACATTTGAAGGACAGTGTGATCTTTCTGCTGCCTGTCTCTGGATTTATTTTCTTGCAATCCATCTAATACACTCAGTTTTCCTTAGGACTTCAATTTCGAGCCACAGACTGCTTTTCTGACTTTAAATATCCTCTGGAGTTTCATTCTTACATGTGAGGTTGTCAGCAGACATTGTCACCTGGATGGTATGCAAACACTTTAAGCAAATGTGTCCAAAACAGAACTCACACATACAGAGATAACTTGCAATTCAAAAGGGAATAAGAAAAAAGTTCCAGAGAGAGGGCACAGGGTAACAACTAAAAGTTTCAAAGAGGTGGATTTTGGCTGACTGAAGTAGTTGGAGTTGACTTGATGTAAATGACAATTTTGAAGTCAACCTTAAGGAACAGGCTTTGTGGGAACTGACAGAAAGTATTTGATTTTTATGGAAAGAGGAGTAGTGGGTACTAAGATTGAGAGATAGGATCTCTCAAGGGATGTTGGGAGAGCAGTGAAGAGCCAAATTTGGATAGGAAAAAAAAAAAAAAAAAGAATTCCTAGAGCATTTATTTATTTAAGTAGGAATAAAGCTCCACATGAACATAGCATCCAAAATTCTCCATAGTCTTGCACATAATTCTTTGTTCTCCTCACAGGAAAAAAATAAAAAAATAAAATAAAAAAGATTGGCCTATTCTTTATTTCCTTACTCTTTGCAAATCTCAGTAAATGGTATCTCCCAACATCTTTTTCACAATATGTTGTTAGATGTTATCTTTTTCCGATTTATGTTTCATCGGGTTAATTTTAGATCTCCTCGTTCTCACCAGACATCGTTTTATTTGTTTGTTTGTTTGTTTTATTAATAATGTCAAGCTAACAACAGCTAGCTTATCAGCAGAGCTCCTCTTTAGCAACGAATCTGATTACATCTCACCCTGCATCCCCGGAGGCCTTCAGCTGTAGCTTTGTAATCCACATTTAAAAAGATTTATGAACAGCCACCTCTGTTTGCCTCACCTACCCATTCTGCAAACTCACTGGCTGTGTTTTCCAAAGCACCAAGCTTTTACTTTACTCAGAAAAAGACAAACATCAAAGTAGTTCTGTTGCTTGAGCCTAAAGTCCCCTTGGAGAAGTGAGGTTGGGCTTCTGGCTATCCAGACACTCAGCATTCCCACCACTTGACATGATCCCATCCATCAAGCTCCAGTGAGGTTCTCTGGTACCAGAGGGCTGAATTCAGCAGTGCACCTGAAGCTTGATTAGTCTTCCTCAGGTACTCCTCAGATAGCACTACCATTTTGCTTTTGCATCCAGCCAGGAAGCCGTATACACAGAATTAAGGTTCATAGAGTTAAATAAGATAGACAGTCTCTGCATGTCACAATGTACCATACTTTTTCAAAACTGAACTTGCCCTAAATATAGACAATTATATTTATGTTTTATAAGATGTTTGAGGGACAAAGGAGCAAGAGTATCTTTATGTAAACAATGCCCAATTTGACTATACAAAACCTGTATGATTACAGCTGTAACCAAGATTTTACACTAATGGTGTTAAAAGTTGTGTGGTATTCTATTATGCAAATTTTGAATATGCTTTAGTCTTCTACTAAGGAAATTGATGACTTCAGGAATATTTTAATGAGGTTTTAAAATTCTACAATTTTAGGGGTGCCTGGGTGGTTCAGTGGGGTATAGCCTCTGCTTTCAGCTTGGGTCATGATCCCAGGGTCCTGCGATGGAGCGTCACATCGGGCTCTCTGCTCAGCAGGGAGCCTGCTTCCCCCTCTCTCTTTCTGCCTGCCTCTCTGCCTCAAATAAATAAATAAAATATTAAAAAATAAAATAAAATAAAATTCTACAATTTAAAAGAACGAGAGAAAAATTGTAGGAGGAAAGTTGACAATCAAGTGAACAATTACATATCTGTCAACAAATTTTTAGGGATATTGTGACTCTTTTATCTTTATCATTCAATTCCTGTTTCTTTTTTTTTTTTTTTTTTTCAAATGCCAATTTAATTTTT